>WUWR02000253.1:0-35937 GCA_009982885.2 Hyles vespertilio
CGCCATCTGACCAGATGATGCCCTGTCAGGAGATTCGCCATCCAGCCACTCACGCGACCAGATCGCACAGCCGCTGACGAAACTCCTCGTAGACGTCGTTTACAGTGATAACCTGCCGCCATGGCATGACCGCCAAAATTCAGCATCGGCCGGGATTAAGCGTATCCAGACGCTCCAGCGCGTCGGCAGATGCAGACAGGCAATTGGCGGCCAGAGACTTTCAGCGTCCGTCGCCAGCCGGGCAAAGGCAACACCGGACGATGAAAACCTCTTTCACGGGGGCAGGATCCCCACCACACCCTGATGCCATTAGGGATGATAAAAGGCCAGCACCAGCGGCAGATCGCGCTGCTCACGCTCCAGCGCCTGACACAGCGCCAGCGCTTCACTCTGCATGCTCTCTATCTCATGTGCGCGTCGGGTCAGCGCGTCCACTCAATGCTAACATCAGTGCCTGACTGAGATCCTCAGCATAAACAGCCACGCCCACCGACATATCGTCGAGCCGGCCTGCGGCTTGAGCCGTGGCCCCACGCAAAGCCCGAGATCGCGGCCGCCATCTGACGAGCATCGCGATTAGCAACTCCGCAGCGCCCGGATGCCTGGCCGGCTTTTCCGGCCGATGCGGCTGAGTCCCGCCACACCAGAATGAGGGGTGTTGACGTCGAGCGGCACCACGTCGCAACGGGCCGAGAGCCACCAGATCCAGCATCTCCGCAGATTGGGTTCGGTGCGGGTGGCACCAAACCAGCCCTGGGTGCGCAGATGGGCGCGCAGCGCAAGCATCAGATAGAACGCAACGCCCACGCCCGCCAGTGCACGTGAGGGAAAGTTGCAGTCCGGCAGATTGGGAATTAACGATCGCCTCAGCGGCTGGTAAGGTCTCGCCCGGCAGGTGGTGTCGGTAATCAGCACCGGAATCCCGTGCTGATGGCACATTCAACGCCGGCGTGGGAGGAGATGCCATTGTCGACGGTCAGGATTCATCGCCGCGCCGCCGCGCCCGCGCCTGCTCAACCACTTCAGGGCTGAGGCCATAACCATCTTCAAAGCGGTTAGGCACCAGATACTGCACGTTGCCGCCGCCCATGCTGCGCAGCGCCATGACCGTCAGCGCGGTACTGGTCGCGCCATCGGCATCAAAGTCGCCCACCACCATAATGCGACGCCCATCCAGCAGCGCCTGATGCAGCAGTTCCACTGCGCTCTCAATCCCGCTTAAGGACTGGTACGGCAGCAGGTTTTTCGCCCCGCGCTCCAGCTCTGCCGCGTCGCGCACGCCGCGTTGCAGATAGAGTCGTTTCAGCAGCGGCGGCAGCGTCGCCGGAAGCGCATCGTCAACCGTCACCTCACGGCGACGGAGTTCCACATCCTGTTTTACCACCGATTAACCACCACGCTTCTGATTGTCCAGCACCTGCTTCAGCTCCTGCGGCGACTGATAACCTGGGATCATCATGCCGCTGTCTGTCAGCATCGCGGGCGTGCCCTGAATGCCGAACAGCACGCCAAGTTTATAGTGCTGGGCAATATCGATTTTGCAGCTGTCTGGTGCGGCCATCTTCGGCGCATTGCCTTTCATCGCCTCATCAAACGCTTTATTGCGGTCGGCGCTGCACCAGATCGCTTTCATCGCTGGCTCAATCTGACCATTAGCCTTCACGCGGAAAACGCCAGATAGCGCACGGTGATGCCCAGCGCATTGTAGTCCGCCATCTGCTCGTGCAGCTTGTGACAGTAGCCACAGGTGATGTCGGTAAAGACCGTGATCACGTGCTGCTCTTTAGGCGCTTTGTAGACGATCATCTCCGGCACCAGCGCTTCGACTTTTTTGTCCAGCAGCTGGTTGGTGACATTGACCGGCTGTTTGCCGCTGACTCATAGAGCGGGCCCTGGATCATATGTTTGCCGTCGTCGGTCACGTAGAGCACGCCGCTTTCTGACAGCACGGTTTTAAAACCCGGCAGCGGTGACGGGCTGATCTCCGTCTGGTTCAGACCGAGCTTTTTAAGTGATTGCTGAATGGCGCTGTCATCGGCCTGTGCGAGACCGGAAAAGGCGCTGGCTAAAAGAGCCAGCATGGCAAAATGCTTGTTCATTTTTGTCCTTATCGCCGCGGTTCAGGCCCGCGGATGGTGTTGTTGATGCAACTGACGCAGGCGCTCAGTGGCGACGTGCGTATAAATTTGGGTGGTGGAGAGATCGCTGTGTCCCAGCAGCATCTGTACGACACGCAGATCGGCACCGTGGTTCAGCAGATGGGTCGCAAAGGCATGGCGCATCACATGCGGTGATAACTTTTCGCTGTCAATCCCCGCCAGCGTGCGTAATGCTTGATGCGATGCCAGAAGGTCTGGCGCGTCATCTGCTGCGCCCGATTACTGGGAAACATCACGTCCAGCGTCTGACCGTTGAGCAGCCACGGACGACCATGTTCCATATATTGCTCCAGCCAGTAACCGCTTCTTCACCTAAAGGCACCAGCCGCTCTTTATCCCCTTTACCGATAACCCGGACACGCCCTGGCGCAGGCTGATGTCGCTGAGCGTCAGGCCAATCAGTTCGGAGACGCGCAGGCCCGTGGCGTAGAGCAGCTCCAGCATCGCTTTGTCGCGCAGCTCCAGCGGGATATCGATATTCGGCGCCTGCAACAGTCGCTCGACCTGCGCCTCACTCAGAATCTTTCGGTAAACGCTGCGGCAGTTTTGGGGCTGACAGCAGCGCGCTGGGATCGTCCGGGCGCAGCTTTTCCGCGGTAAAGATACTGGAACAGGCGACGCATGGCGCTGAGCAGCCGCGCTGAGCTGGTCGCCTTGTAGCCTCCCTCCAGCCGTTCAGCCAGAAACTGCTGCAGATCCAGCGGCGCCACGCTAAGCAGCGTCAGCTGATGATGCGCCAGCCATCCGGTCAGCGTCTGGAGGTCCTGGCGATAAGAGGAGAGGGTGTTCTGCGCCAGATTGCGTTCAATCCAGAGCGCATCAAGAAACTGTTCTGTCAGAATCGCTGTCCTGCACGTTATCTCCGCCGTCTGGTGTAAAATCATGCTCATTATGCCTGATTCAGCAGCGCTTCTGGTACAATTGCGCCAAAGTCAGTATTTACAGAGTGTTATCTGCATGAAAATCGGTCTTTTTTACGGTTCCAGTACCTGTTACACCGAAATCGTAGCGGAGAAAATTCGCGATTTATTGGCGAAGAGTTAGTGACGCTGCATAACGTGAAAGATGACGACCCACGCCTGATGGAGCAGTACGATTTGCTGATTATGGGCATTCCGACCTGGGATTTCGGTGAGTTGCAGGAGGACTGGGAGGCGATCTGGCCGCAGTTGCCCGCGCTGAATCTGCAAAACAAGATTGTCGCACTGTATGGCATGGGCGATCAGATTGGCTATGGCGAGTGGTTTTTAGATGCGCTCGGCATGCTGCACGATTTGCTGCAGCCGATGGGAGTACGTTTTGTTGGCTACTGGCCGCTTGAAGGCTATGAGTTCACCAGCCCGAAACCGCTGAGTGCAGATGGCTCGCAGTTTGTGGGGTCTGGCGCTTGATGATGTGAATCAGTTCGAGTCACCGATGAGCGCGTTGAGCAGTGGTGCGAGCAGGTGTTAACCGAAACCGCAGGACTGCCTCTGACGGCCCTTCTGCCGGTGTCGAACCGTAGCCTGAACAGGTAAGCGGCTTTAATCGCTCTTGCCTGTCATCATTGAACCGCAGTGCAGGCAGATGAACAGCTTCAGACGCTCTTGCCTGCCCTGCTGCCATTAATGCCGCGCCGGGCTGAAGCAGCAGGCGCGTAACGCCCGCCATTCGCCAGGCTGCATATTGTCCTGCATCAGCCACCAGCGCAGCGTGCACCCTGTTCGCTCTTCGCCACCAGCAGCACGCCAACGGGTAACCAGCGTAATGGCTGAGTTGGCCGCCAGCGTTTTCCCTGCCAGATCCAGCAATGGACGCTTTCCCGCTGTAACGTACCGTGCCGTTGAATCAATCGCCAAACGCTGCGCCAGCCCTCAGCCAGCAACAGCAGAATAATCGGCGCTTTAACCAGCCAGCCGCCTGCAGGCAGCGTCATCAGCACCACGCCAGTCACGGCTGCTATCAGCCAGGCGCAAGACTAACCCGCACGCCAGACGAGAGGGCCGCAGCTTACATTGCCACCGGGCCGCGAGCATGGTTACGCTGCTGGATCAGGTTCACCATCCGCTTAAGCTCCGGATCCTTTGGCTCACCGTGATTCATCAGCCAGTTAAACAGATCGGGAATCGTCACTCTTTAGCAAATCCACAAAGACCTGCTTATCGGTGTCGCTCAGCGTCTCATACTCAAATTTGAAGAACGGCATAATAGCCACATCCAGTTCCAGCATGCCGCGACGGCAGGCCCACTGAATGCGTGATTTATCATTAATATCCATGCATCAATTTCCACAATTCACAACGTGGCGCCTAGTGTAACCTGGTTTAATGCGGCTCGCAGGCGCAGCGTCGCATGCTGTGCAACCTGCCACATTCAGGCTGGATCTTTTCAGGATTATCACGCCTTTTGTGCGCCGTTTTCCGTAAACAGGTTGCATTGCCAGTCGGCTCTTTTAACATTGAAGATATTATTCCGATGAACCTTCTTATACAGGATATCTCCATGCCCACATTTACTTTACCGCCGCGCCAGCCTGCCGCGTCGTCTCGTCTGCCGTTAACCCTGATGTCCACTGGATAGCTGGGCGCTGGTTTCCATTACTGGTGCCGACAGCACCTCTTACCTGCAGGGGCAGTTACCGCTGGATGTCGCCGCGCTGGATGCCGACCACCATTCGCTCGCCGCACACTGCGATGCTAAAGGCAAAATGTGGAGCAATATGCGCCTGTTCCATCGCGGTGAAGGCTATGCTTATCTGATCCGTCCGTGAGCTGCGCGACACCCAGCTGCCGAGTTAAAGAAATACGCCGTGTTTTCGAAAGTGTCGATGGTGGCTGATGATGAGTCAGTATTGCTGGGCGTGGCCGGTTTTCAGGCGCGCGCCGCGCTGGCAAATCTGTATGATAGCCTGCCCGACAGCGAAAAACCGGTGGTGCAGCAGGGAGAAACCACGCTGCTGTGGTTTGCCCATCCGGCCGAACGTTTTCTGATTGTCACGTCGCTGGCCCAGGCAGAAGCGCTGAAGCAGAAGCTCAATGACGATGCACAGTTTAATGACAGTCAGCAGTGGCTGGCGCTGGATATTGAAGCGGGCATTCCGGTGATTGATCCCGCCACCAGCGTGCAGTTTATTCCGCAGGCCACCAACCTGCAGGCGCTGGATGCTATCAGCTTTAAAAAAGGGTGCTATGCCGGTCAGGAGATGGTGGCACGGGCGAAATATCGCGGCGCCAATAAACGCGCGCTCTACTGGCTGGCGGGTCAGGCAAGTCATCTGCCCGAAGCCAATGCCCCGCTGGAGTTGCAGATGGGTGAACGCTGGCGTCGAACCGGCAGCGTGCTGGCTGCGGTGCAGTTAGATGACGGGATTAGCTGGATTCAGGTCGTGATGAATAACGATCTGGAGCCGGACAGCGTGCTGCGGGTGGAAGGTGATGAAGGCGGACATCTGACCATTCAGCCACTGCCCTACTCGCTGGATGAAAGCTGATTGAGCGTATGGCCCTTCCGCTAAGGGAAGGGCCAGTGCCACAATTCAGAGGCTCAATTCAGCGCACATAAAAGTAGATAGCGCAGAAGTGACAGAGACTGCCGCCCAGCACGAACAAATGCCAGATGGCGTGGTTAAACGGAATGCGGCGCGCCACATAGAAAATCACCCCCAGCGAATAGATAATCCCGCTGCGGCAAGCAGCCAGATGCAGCCCGGCGGCAGGATCATCGCCAGCTGATAAACCACAATCAGCGACAGCCAGCCCATACAGAGATAGGTCACCAGCGACAGCGCTTTAAAGCGATGCGCAATCGTGAGCTTGAACAGGATACCGGCCAGCGCCAGCCCCCAGATCACCGCCATCAGTCCATACGCAGCGGTGTCCTCAGCGCGACCAGCAGAAACGGCGTATAGGTGCCAGCAATCAGCAGATAGATGGCGCAGTGATCAAACTTTTTCAGCCCGGGTCTGGCCGGGCCAGCCGGAATAGCGTGATAGAGCGTCGAGGCCAGAAAACAGCAGGATCATGCTGCCACCATAGAGGCTGTAACTGATAAAAGTGAGGTGTCGGCCTGCCTCTCCGTTGCCTGATTGAGCATCAGCACCAGTCCGACGATACCGAACAGGCAGCCAAGACCGTGACTGATACTGTTGGCAATTTCCTCGGCGAACGAATAGCCCGCAGCGTGTTGATGTTTGTGAGAGAGTGGGGGGTCATAACAGGTTCCTGATCAGCTCCATAGCAGTGATATCGTTATCCAGCGTAGCCAACAATTTTTTCAGTGTACACTTGTACGCTAAAATTATCCTGGTGAAATTCACTATCCCTTAAACCGGGTGATGAATCTGGTAAACTGGCCGCCAGTCAACCTGTTCATGAGTCATTCATGTTTCGCATAGCGATCTCGCCCGCCTTAACGATCTGGAAATGCAAGGTCTATCAGTTCATCATTAAGCACCGTGAAGGCGTCAGCTACATGACGATCCGCGAGCTGGCTGAGCAGGCTGGTGTCTCCACCACCACCGTGCTGCGTTTCTGTCGCAAGATGGGCTGTGAAGGCTGGTCGGAATTCCGCATCCGCCTGCGCTTAAACGAACAGCAAAGTGCGCCAATGCTCAACACGGCGGGCGTCAGTGAAATGCTGAGCTTTTTTAAGAGCATCAATAATCCGAGTTTGAACAGCTCATCGCTGAGGCCGCGCAGAAGATTAATCAGGCTGAGCGGGTCTTCTTTATGGCGTCGGCACCTCCGGCAGCCTGGCAAAAATATGGCGCACGCTTTTTCTCTAACCTCGGTAAATTCAGCCACGCGATTGACGATCCCTATTATCCGGTCAGTCCCGATCTCTATGAAAACGCCATTGCCATTATTTTATCGGTCTCCGGCGAAACGGAAGAGATCCTGCGCATTGCCAGCCAGTTCAGCCTGAATAAGTGCAAAATCATTGCGATAACCAACACGGAGAGCTGCTCGCTGGCGAAGACGGTGATTTCAACCTCTGCTACCATGTGCCCATCATCCGTATGGCGGACAATTCGACATTACGACTCAGGTGCCAGTGACCTATATTATGGAAGCAATCGGCCGCCAGCTGGGGAAATAAAACAGCCTGTTTTTGGATGTAACAAACGCAATTATTGCCGCGCTGTTATATCGTGACTTTCATTATTGCCTTGCTACACTCAGCTCAATTTCAATATCCGTAATGGGGTGAAGCATGAGTGCAGAATTGCAGTTACCAAAAGGCTTTCTTTGGGGCGGAGCGGGGGTCAGCGCATCAGGTTGAAGGCGGCTGGGATCAGGGCGGCAAAGGCGTCAGCATTGCTGACGTGATGACCGGCGGTTCACACGGCGTTGACCGGGTGATCACCGACGGCGTGCAGCCGGGTCATTTCTACCCGAACCACAAGGGTGTGGAGTTTTACTCCCACTACAAACAGGATGTCGCGCTGTTGCCGAGATGGGCTTCAAATGTTTCCGCACCTCGATTGCCTGGACCCGTATCTTCCATAACGGTGACGAGCAACAGCCCAACGAAGCGGGCCTGCAATTCTATGACGACCTGTTTGATGAACTGCTGAAGTATGGCATTGAACCGGTCATCACCCTTTCGCACTTCGAAATGCCTTATCACCTGGTCAAGAGTATGGCGGCTGGCACAACCGCAAAGTGGTCGACTTCTTTGTGCGCTTCAGCGAAGTGTGCTGAACCGTTATAAAGCAAAGTGAATACTGGATGACCTCAATGAGATCAACAACCAGCGTAACTGGCAGTATCCGCTGTTTGGTTACTGCTGTTCAGGCGTGATCTTTACCGAACATGAGAAACCTGAACAGGCGATGTATCAGGTGATGCATCACCAGTTTGTTGCCAGTGCAAAAGTGGGTGAAACTCGGCCACGACATCAATCCTGACTTTCAGATTGGCTGCATGATCGCCATGGTGCCGGTTCTATCCCTTCTCCTGCCACCCGGACGATGTGGTGCTGGCGCAGGAATCGATGCATCAGCGCTATGTGTTCAGTGACGTGCAGATGCGCGGCTACTATCCGGCCTACACCCTGAAAGAGTGGCGCGCAAGGGTTACGACATTCAGATGGAAGCGGATGATGCCGAGACGCTGCGCCAGGGCTGTGCAGACTATGTGGGTTTCAGCTACTACATGAGCAACGCGGTGAAAACCGATGCCAGCGGCGTTGACGATCCGATCACCGGCTTTGAAGGTGTGGTGAAAAACCCGCATGTGAAAGCGTCAGACTGGGGTCTGGCAGATCGATCCGGTTGGCCTGCGCTATGCGATGAACGAGCTGTATGAGCGTTACCAGAAGCCGCTGTTTATTGTTGAAAACGGCTTTGGTGCTATCGATAAGCCAAACGCCAATGGCGTAATTGAAGATGATTACCGGCATCGACTATCTGCGTGCGCATATCGAAGAGATGAAGAAAGCCGTGGCGTACGATGGTGTTGAATTAATGGGCTATACGCCGTGGGGCTGCCTCGATTGCGTCTCGTTTACCACCGGCCAGTACGACAACGTTACGGCTTTATTCATGTGAATAAAAACGATGATGGCAGCGGCGAATTTTTCTCGTGGGAAGAAAAGAGTTTCAGCTGGTATCAGCAGGTTATCGCCAGTAACGGCGAAAACCTGTAAGTCATCACGCCGCATCAGCGGCGAAGCGAGTTAACGCCACACCGGCAGCGTCAATGATGCTGCCGGTAACATAAGAGGCCGCGTCGCTGGCCAGCCAGACGATCGCTTCCGCCACCTCTTCTGCTTCACCGCCGCGTCCCATCGGGATCACGCTGGCAAGCCTGCCTACTCTGCCTGGCTCTCCGCCATCGGCATGCATCTCTGTATAGATGAATCCCGGACGCACGCCGTTGACCCGAATCCCCTGCTGCGCCACTTCCAGCGACAATCCTCTGGTCAGCGTGTCCATCGCCCCTTTTGAAGCGGCGTAATCGACATATTCGCCAGGCGCACCGGTACGCGACGCTGCTGATGAGACGTTGACGATGGAGCCGCCCTGACCGCCGTGATGTGTGCCCATCCGCTTAACCGCCTCACGACAGCAGAGAAAAGACCCAATCACGTTGGTGGCAAAGACCTTGTGCAGGCGTGCCGCATCCAGCTGCTCGGTGCGACACTGCTGAAACAAAATCCCGGCGTTGTTCACCAGCAAACGCCAGCGGTTCGGACTGCTGGTCGAGCTGCGCAAACATCGCCATCACCTGGGCTTCATCACTGATATCTGCCTGAACAGCAAAGGCTTCACCGCCCTGCTGCCGGATCTGCGCCACCACCTGTTGAGCTTCCGCTTCGCGCTGACGGTAGTTCACCGCAACCCGATAACCCCGGGCGGCCAGTAACAGCGCCGTGGCCCGCCCGATACCGCGGCTGCCCCCCGTAACCAGTGCCAGTTCATGCTGATTCTCCAGTACAAAGGGCCGACGAATCGGCCCTTTATGATTAACGTTTGCCTGCGGGGAAATTACTGATAGTCGCTCATCGGCACGCAGGAGCAGAAGAGATTACGGTCGCCAAACACATCATCCAGACGTTTTACCGTCGGCCAGTATTTGTTGTGGCTGCCCGCCGGGAAGACTGCCAGTTCACGGCTGTAAGGATGTGACCACTCACTGACGATTTCCAGCTGAGTATGCGGCGCATTAACCAGTGGATTGTCATCCAGCGGCCATTCACCCGACGTCACCCGATCAATCTCCATGCGGATCGCCAGCATCGCGTCGATAAAGCGATCCAGTTCGATTTTGCTTTCCGATTCGGTCGGCTCCACCATCAGGGTGCCCGCCACCGGGAAGGACATCGTTGGTGCGTGGAATCCATAATCGATCAGGCGCTTAGCAATATCCAGCTCACTGATACCGGTCTGCTCTTTCAGCGGACGGATGTCGAGAATACATTCGTGCGCCACGCGACCATCACGGCCGGTGTAGAGCACCGGATAGGCCGACTGCAGGCGGCGGGCAATGTAGTTGGCATTCAGAATCGCGACCGAGCTGGCCTGTTTCAGCCCTTCCGCGCCCATCATGCGAATGTACATCCAGCTGATTGGCAGAATGGATGCACTGCCAAACGGCGCTGCGGATACGGCGCCCTGCTGCGTCAGTACACCGTCGATCTGTACCACGCTGTGCCCCGGCACAAACGGGGCCAGGTGCGCTTTGACGCCAATCGGTCCCATACCCGGGCCGCCGCCGCCGTGCGGAATGCAGAAGGTTTTATGCAGATTCAGGTGCGAAACATCCGCGCCGATATAGCCAGGCGTGGTGATACCGACCTGCGCATTCATGTTCGCGCCATCCAGATAAACCTGACCGCCATACTGATGCACGATCTGGCACACTTCGCGAATGGTCTCTTCATAACGCCATGAGTTGACGGATAAGTCACCATGATGCAGGAGAGTTTGTCGCCCGCCTGAGCCGCTTTCTCACGCAGATCGCCAAGGTCGATGTTGCCCTGTTTATCGCAGGCCACGACCACCACGTCCATGCCCGCCATCTGGGCTGAGGCCGGGTTAGTACCGTGCGCCGAGCTCGGGATCAGGCAGAGATGACGATCGCCCTCGCCACGGCTTTCGTGATAACGACGGATCGCCAGCAGTCCGGCATATTCACCCTGCGCGCCGGAGTTTGGCTGCATACAGAGTGCATCATAGCCGGTGAGCTGCACCAGCCACTGCGAAAGCTGGCCGATCATCTGCAGATAGCCGGTAGCCTGTTCTGCCGGGCAGAATGGATGCAGCTCCGCAAATTCCGGCCAGGTGATCGGGATCATCTCTGCCGCGGCATTGAGCTTCATGGTGCAGGAGCCCAGCGGGATCATCGCCTGATTCAGCGCCAGATCCTTTTTCTCCAGGCTGTGCATGTAGCGCATCATCTCGGTTTCGCTGTGATGACGGTTGAACACCGGATGGGTCAGGATCTCGCTGTGGCGTTGCAGGCCAGCAGGAATCGCGTGGCTTTCGCTGGCCACTTCGCTGTCGAGCTTTTCCAGGTTCTGACCGTGTTCATCACCCAGCAGAATGGCAAACAGCGCCAGAATATCTTCGCGGCAGGTGGTTTCATCCAGCGTGATGCCCACGGCGTTATGGATGTCGCTACGCAGGTTAACGCCAAAGCTCAGGGCGCGATTCAGCACGGCGGCTTTATCCGCCACTTCCACCGTCAGCGTATCGAACCAGTGCTGATGGCGCAGCTTCAGGCCGCCCTGTTGCAGTCCCGCCGCCAGAATGTTGGTGAAGCGATGAATGCGTGAGGCAATGCGCTTCAGGCCCGCCGGGCCGTGGAACACCGCATAGAGACCGGCGATGTTTGCCAGCAGCACCTGCGACGTACAGATGTTGGAGTTGGCCTTTTCACGGCGGATATGTTGTTCACGGGTCTGCATCGCCATACGCAGCGCCGTGTTGCCCGCTGCATCACGTGAAACACCAATGATACGGCCTGGCATAGAGCGTTTATGCTCGTCGCGGCTGGCGAAAAAAGGCCGCGTGAGGGCCGCCGTAGCCCAATTGGCACGCCGAAGCGCTGAGCTGAACCAAAGACAATGTCTGCACCCTGTTTGCCTGGCGCTTCCAGTAACACCAGCGACATAAAGTCCGCCGCTACGCTGACCACTACTTTGCGGGCTTTCAGTCCGGCAATCAGCGCGCTGTAATCGTGCGCTTCGCCGGTAGTGCCCACCTGTTGCAGCAGCACACCAAACAGGTCGTCATGATCGGGTGCTTTGTCCGCGCTATCAATAATCAGTTCGAAACCGAACGTCTCCGCACGGGTGCGGACCACATCCAGCGTCTGCGGATGGATATCATCGGCAATGAAGAATTTATTGGCATTTTTGAGCTTACTGACGCGTTTTGCCATCGCCATCGCTTCAGCGGCAGCGGTTGCTTCGTCCAGCAGTGAGGCGGACGCGATATCCATGCCGGTAAGATCCAGCGTCAGCTGCTGGAAGTTCAGCAGCGCTTCCAGACGGCCCTGGGAGACCTCGGGCTGATACGGAGTATAGGCGGTGTACCAGCCCGGATTCTCCAGCATATTACGCAGGATGACCGGCGGGGTGATCACCGCGCTGTATCCCATACCGATCCAGGATTTGTAACGCAGATTCTGGCTGGCAATCGCTTTCAGTTCGGCCAGAGCCTGCTGTTCAGTGGCGGCTTCGCCAACCGCTGGCGGGCCTGGCAGCTGAATGTCTGCCGGCACAATCGTGCTGATTAACGCTTCCAGCGAACGGGCACCAATAGCGTCAAGCATCTGCGCCTGCTGCTCAGGTGAAGGACCGATATGGCGCTCAATGAATGCACCGTTGTGTTCAAGCTGGCTGAGAGTCTGAGTCATTAGCAGTAAATCCTGAATCGGGCTGGGGGAACCGGAGAGCAAACATAAATCTGCGGCCTCTGTGTGAGGCCGCCTGACGACTACTCGTCGATGGAGGCTTTGTAAGCATCCGCATCCAGCAGCGTGTCGATTTCAGACGCGTCGCTGGCTTTGATTTTGAATAACCAGCCGCCTTCATAAGGCTCGCTGTTGACCTGCTCCGGTGAGTCAGTCAGTGCTTCGTTGACCGCCACAATCTCACCGCTGATCGGCGCATAGATATCTGAAGCCGCTTAACGGATTCCGCGACCGCGCACTCTTCACCAGCGGCAAACGTCGCGCCCACTTCCGGCAGATCGACAAACACCATGTCGCCCAGTAGCTCCTGCGCGTGTTCAGTGATACCCACGGTGTAGCTGCCATCTTCTTCTTTGCGCACCCACTCGTGGCTGTCGCGGTACTTCAACGTATTCGGCACATTGCTCATTGGCCATTTCTCCTGAATAAAATTTACTGAGCGACCGGTTTACCGGCGCGGACAAAAACGGGACGGGTAACCTGGACCGGCATCTGGCGGTTACGGATCTCAACGATGGCGGTGCTGCCGACTGAGGCCGGTACGCGCGCCAGGGCGATGCTGCAACCCAGCGTCGGTGAGAAAGAGCCACTGGTGATGATCCCCTCCTGCGGCTGCCCCTGGTCATCGGTGAAACGCACCGGCAAGCCGTTACGCAGCACCCCTTTTTCTGTGAGGATCAGCCCCACCAGCTTTTCGGTACCGCGTTCACGCTGCAGTTCCAGCGCTTCCCGGCCGATGAAATCGCGGTCAGCAGGTTCCCAGCAGACCGTCCAGCCCATGTTGGCAGCCAGCGGTGAAACGCCTTCATCCATCTCCTGACCATACAGATTCATACCCGCTTCCAGACGCAGCGTGTCGCGTGCGCCCAGTCCGGCAGGTTTTACGCCAGCGGCCAGCAGACGCTGCCAGAAATCGGCCGCCTCCTCTGCGGGCATAGCAATCTCATATCCCGCTTCGCCGGTATAGCCGGTGGTGGCGATAAACAGGTCGCCTGACTGCACGCCGAAAAATGGCTTCATGCCGGCAACAGCCTGACGCTGCTCCTCGCTGAACAGCGTCTGTGCCTTCTGCTGCGCCTGCGGACCCTGCACGGCAATCAGCGCCAGGTCGTCGCGCTCCGTCAGCGTAATGCCATAGCCCTGCGCGTGTTGCGTGATCCAGGCGAGATCGTTTTCACGGGTGGCAGAGTTCACCACCAGCCGGAAGAACTCTTCGCTCATAAAGTAAACAATCAAATCGTCAATGACGCCACCCGAGGCATCAGCATCCCGGTGTAGAGCGCTTTGCCTGGCTGGGTCAGTTTTGCCACATCATTTGCCAGCAGGTAGCGCAGGAATTCACGGGTACGCGGGCCTGTCAGGTCGACGATGGTCATGTGAGAGACATCAAACATACCGGCGTCGGTGCGCACCACATGATGTTCATCCATCTGGGAGCCATAGTGCAGCGGCATCATCCAGCCATGAAAATCCACCATGCGGGCACCGCAGGCCTGATGCTGTTCAAACAGAGGTGTTTGCTGAGTCATAACCATCCTGTGCAGAAGCGAGTGAGTGCAAAAGTGCGCCGGAATTCAGTGCCGACGCAAACGTTCTCTTAGGGCTGACGTTACCACCGAATCTGACGATTAACCATAAGCAAACCGGGGTCGAAGCAGAGGCACAGCCTAACCAGGAAACGGCTGCCAACAGGATATAAAACTGCAATTTTGTGATTAATCGCGCAATAAATGCAGGGAATTTAAATATACGCAGCAAATTTATGCGGGATGGCATTCAGGATGTTTAAAAAAATCCCGCGCCAAGCGGACAGAAGAATGAGAAAAAGTAATGCGAATTCACCCGCAAAATTAGAATAAATCAAACGAAGACCTGTGCTGGTGCAGCGTTGCCTTTTTGTGGTGCAGAGCGGTGTCAGGCGTAAAAAAAGCCAGCAGAAGCTGGCTTATCAGAAGGGCGAATTTAGCGTAGCCAGGCGGGCAGATCATTCAGCCCCATCGCCTGCTTCAGCATCATGGGTTTAACACCCGGCAGGCGGTCAGCCAGTTTCAGACCCACGTCGCGCAGCAATTTTTTCGCCGGATTATTGCCTGCGAACATTTCACGGAAGCCCTGCATTCCCGCCAGCATCATTGCGGCGCTGTGCTTACGGCTGCGCTCATAGCGTCGCAGATAGAGGTGCTGACCAATATCTTTGCCCTGCTGATGCAGACGGCGAATCTCACCGATCAGCTCGGCGGCATCCATAAACCCAAGGTTAACGCCCTGACCCGCCAGCGGATGAATGGTGTGAGCCGCATCGCCCACCAGCGCCAGACGGTGTGCCGCGAAGTTGCGGGCATAGCGCGCCACCAGCGGAAACGATTTGCGCTCGCTTTCCAGCTGGCACAGGCCGAGCCGCATATCAAACGCCACCGAGAGCTGCTGATTGAACAGCGCTTCCGGCATGGTTTCCAGACGGCTCGCTTCCTGCGGCGAGAGCGACCAGACGATGGAACTGAGATGCGGATCCTGCATCGGCAGGAAAGCCAGAATGCCGTCGCCGTGGAACACCTGGCGCGCTACTGCGTCGTGCGGCTTCTCAGTGCGGACATTAGCCACTAACGCATGGTGATCGTAATCCCAGAAGGTCAGCGGAATATCGGCTTTGTTACGCAGCCAGGAGTTAGCGCCGTCAGCGGCAATCATTAATCGCGCACTTAACATGCTGCCATCCTGCAGGGTAACAAAGGCTTCGTTGTCACCAAACGCGACCTGCTGTAACTGCGAGGGTGCCATTATCGTCACGTCGCTGCAGGCGCTGGCACGTTGCCAGAGCGCATTGTGGATCACCGGGTTTTCGATGATATGGCCCAGATGCGACAGGCCCTGCTGCTCATCATCAAAGGCGATGGAGCCGAAGCTGTCCTTATCCCACACTTCCATCCCGTGATAAGCGCTGGCGCGCAGCGAGAGAATGGTCGACCAGACATCCAGCTTCTGCAGCAGCCGTTCGCTGGCGGCATTGATTGCCGACACGCGAACTGACGGTGACGCACTCAGCGCCAGCGGTGGCTCCGGTGATTTTTCCAGTACGGCGATGCGCAGTCCGCTGCCCTGCAAGCCGCAGGCCACCGCCAGTCCCACCATACCGCCACCGGCAATCACCACATCAAAAGTTTGCATCTGAGCCTCTTTATTAACGCTTAACCCAGCCAAGCGTGCGCTCAGCCAGTTGATTTCTTAACCACGGCAGATGATCCATCGCCAGCAGGCCCAGGTTACGTCCTGCCACCAGCGGGCCATAGCGATTCGCAAAGACGCGAACCAGTCCGTCGGTGATACCGATGGTGGCAGCGCGGTCGGGCTGACGACGCTGCTGGTAATGATGCAGCACCGCATAGCTGCCGGGGGTCCTGCTGCTGCCGATGGGCGGCTGCCAGCGTTTCAGCCAGCGACATCACATCTCGCAGGCCCAGGTTGAAGCCCTGCCCGGCAATCGGATGTAGCGTCTGCGCCGCATTGCCCACCACCGCCACGCGATGCGTCACTGGCGACATCGCCCGGTGCAGCGCCAGCGGGTAATACTCACGCTGGCCGGTGTGGGTAAATTTACCCAGCCGCCAGCCAAAGGCACGCTGCAGCTGGCGGAGGAATTCGGCCTCGCTCCACTGCTCAATGCGTTCACGCTGCGAAACCGGATGACACCAGACCAGCGACAGGCGATTGCCGGACATCGGCAACAGCGCCAGCGGGCCATGTTCGGTTAAACGTTCAAATGCCCGCCCTGATGGGGCAGCGCGGTGGAGACATTGGCAATCACGGCAAGCTGTTCATAGTCGTCTCTTTGCCACTGAATGCCGCACGAAGCCGCCAGCGCAGAGCGCGTGCCATCTGCCGCCACCAGCAGTTTGCCGCTGAGTTGTTCGCCACTGTCCAGCGTCACCTCAACCTGCTGCTCATGGCGGTTAGCCTGGATGACACGAGCCGGACAGCGCAGCGTTACGCCGGGTGCTTTTTTCAGTTCCGCAAACAGACGCTGACCGACGTCAAACAGCTCGACAACCTGTCCCAGCGCCGGAATAGCGTAGTCAGACGCCCGCCAGCGACACAAAACCGGCGTGACCGCGATCGGAGACATGGATGTCGGTAATCGGCGTGGCACAACGGGCGATGTGCTGCCACAGATTGATGTCCGCAAGCTGCTGGCAGGTACCGGCAGAGAGCGCAATAGCGCGGCCATCGAAACCGGGATGCGCCCGACTGCCAGGCTCGCTGCTTTCAATCAGCGTTACCGGCAGAGTGCCCTGGGTCAGATGGGAGAGTCGCCAGCGCCAGCGTCGCCCCGGTCATGCCGCCACCGGCAATCAGAATCGTCATGCCTGTTTTGCCGCCGCCATCAGTGCTTCAATCTCATCCGCCTCTTTTACGACGCTGTCGGTGAGATTTTCAATGCCATCTTCAGTGATCACAATGTCATCTTCGATTCGGATACCAATGCCGCGATACTGCGCGGGCACGTCGGCATCCGGTGCGATATAAAGACCCGGCTCGACGGTTAACACCATGCCCGGTTCCAGTACGCGGTTCGCGGCTCGGGGTGCCGTAGTGGCCGACATCATGCACATCCAGCCCCAGCCAGTGGCCCAGGCCATGCATATAGAACTGACGATGGACTTCCTCGGCGATCAATGTATCGACGTCGCCCTCCAGGATGCCCAGCTCCACCAGCCCGGTGACCATGATACGCACCACTTCATCATTCACTTCACGAATGCTGATGCCCGGCCCGGAACAGGTTCAAGCGAGCGGTTGAGGCAAGCCAGCACGATGTCATAAATCGCGCGCTGCGCCGGGCTGAATTTGCCGTTAACCGGGAAGGTGCGGGTGATATCGCCTGCATAGCCGTGGAACTCACAGCCTGCATCGATCAGCACCAGATCGCCGTCGCGCATTTCGCTTTCGTTTTCGGTGTAGTGCAGAATGCAGCCGTTAACTCCGGCACCCACAATGGTGTTATAGGAGGGAAAACGCGCACCGTGACGGTTAAATTCGTGCTGAATTTCCCCTTCGAGCTGATACTCGAACAGGCCTGGCCGACAGGCTTGCATGGCGCGGGTATGCGCCAGTGCACTGATTTTTCCCGGCGCGACGTAACAGTTCAATCTCATCCGCATCTTTAAACAGGCGCATCTCATGCACCCAGGGACGCCAGTCAGTGAGGGTATCGGGCGCACTGAGATGCTGGCGGAAGCCGCGACGCAGCTATCCAGCGCGCTGAACACCAGTGTGTCCGCGTGGGCATATTCGCCCTGCGCATGGTAAACCACATCCAGGCCATTCAGCAGCAGGTGCAGCTGGTCACCAATATCATTCCAGGTTAAAGCGCGATCGACGCCCAGTTTGTCGGGTGCGGCCCTCCTGACCCAGGCGACGGCCAGACCAGGTTTCCGCCGCAGGATCGCGCACGCGATTAAACAACACGCTGTGGTTATGATTCTCATCGCTTTTGATCAGCACCAGCAACGCCTGCGGCTCGTTAAAACCGGTGAAATACCAGAAGTCGCTGCTCTGGCGGAACGGATATTCGGTGTCATTACTGCGCATCACTTCTGGCGCAGCAAAGATTAACGCTGCGCTGCCAGGCACCATCTTCGCCAGCAGCGCCCTGACGACGCTGCAGGAATCGTTCCAGTGAAATCATCTCTGCACTCCCTGTAAACTGACCGGTTAAACTCGTTGACCTGAAATTAGTGTAGCGTCGGTTTTTGCACTTCTGGCGCGGTTGGCTGCGGGCGGGTGAACGTATCGTGGCACAGCAGCGCGGCGACACGTACATACTCAATCACCTCCTCCAGCGACTGCTCCAGCTCCTCCTGGTCTTCATCTTCTTCGTAACCGAGCTGTGCGATAGTGCGCAGATCATCGATCGCTTCGCCGGTTTCGCCGGTGACTTTATCCAGTTTAGGCTGTGTTACGCCCAGGCCGAGCAGAAAATGGTTAACCCAGCCCGCCAGCGCGTCGGCACGGTCAAATACAGTGATGTCGTCGTCAGCAGGCAGCAGCAGCTGAAACAGGAAGCCTTCATCTTCCAGCGTAGTCGCCGTATGCTCGTGTAGCTCCGCCAGCGGCACGGCAAGAGTGTGTGAAAACGCCATGCCTTCGTTAGCCAGATCGTGTACCAGCGTCTTCCAGCTGGTGTCCTGGTTCCCACCGCAGAGGATCCCGCTCAGCAGGCCATGCATTTCCGCGGGCGTCATTCCAACGCCCTGCTGTGAGAGCACCGCCGCGAGCGCGTTGTAATCGGGGGTTGCGTTCTGTAAGGACATAAGTTTCATCGTCGTTGGCAGAATAAGTTCGTGTTATGCTACCACTAGCTGCCTCAAGGTTTCCCAGAAAAGGGGTTGTATCTTATTTCGTGGGTCTATATAGTTGCCCGCCTCCCAAGCCATTGACTGCTAAGGGAGTTGCGAGCGAAAGTAATCAGTCAGGAAGGTGGCATGTCTGCACAACCGGTAGATTTACAAATTTTTGGTCGTTCGTTGAGAGTAAATTGTCCGCCAGAGCAGCAAGATGCGCTCAATAGCGCGGCTGAAGATCTCAATCAACGGTTGCAAGATCTAAAAGTTCGCACTAGAGTCACCAATACAGAACAACTGGTGTTCATCGCCGCGTTAAACGTCTGCCACGAGCTGGCGCAAGAGAAAGTGAAAACGCGCGATTATGCTGCTACTATGGAACAGCGTATCCGTATGTTGCAGCAGACGATTGAACAGGCATTAGTTGAGCAGGGTCGCATCTCTGAGCGTGAGGGTGCGAAGTTCGAATAAACTTCATGGTTGCTATACTTAAGTAACGGTGAGGTAAATTTTCTCTGAGATGTTTGCATGTGGGCCAGTCCCCTGAGCCGATATTTCGAAAAAACCAGAATGTGACGCTCGTAACTGTGTGCATGCTCGGTTCGTCCGAGAAGCCTGATGGTTATGACGGCATGTTCACCTTGAACCAAGGGTTCAAGGGTTACAGCCTACGGCGGCATCTCGGAGATCTCTCTTCCTGTAGTCCTGCTTTTTTCCCCTGACTGACATGTTATAGTCGCTCAACAGCGACTTATCCGGCGGGGAAAATCATGTCTGAACCTTCCATGTCTGAACCTTCAATGACCCAGCGTCAGGCGATTCGCCAGCATGTGCGACATCTGCGACGGGCACTTACCGATGAGCAGCAAACGCAGGCCGCTGAGCAGCTCGCTGAACATGCGCTCAACTACGCCCCGGTGACTGAAGCGCGCAATATCGCCCTGTTTCTGTCGGTGGATGGCGAACTGAATACCCGTCCGCTGATTGCCCGCCTCTGGCATCTGAGAAAACGGTCTGTCTGCCGGTTTTACACCCCTTCTCCCCCGGTAATTTGTTGTTCTGCGCTATTCGCCCGATACCCCATTGCTCAAAAATAAGCTGCGCATTCCTGAACCGCCGCTGGATATCCGGCAGGTGATCACCCTTGAATCAACTGGATCTGATGATGGTGCCGCTGGTGGCGTTTGATCAGCATGGACAGCGTCTGGGGATGGGCGGCGGCTTTTATGATCGCACCCTGCAGAACTGGCGGCAGCACGGTTTTTTGCCGGTGGGCCTGGCACACGATTGTCAGCAGGTCGATAGCCTGCCGGTGGCAGAATGGGATGTGCCTTTGCCGGCGGTAATGACGCCATCAAAACTCTGGCAGTGGGAAGTAGAAGAGTCGCTTTTGCAGACAAGTGAAAACCCATACCTGGGCGCATCTGGCAGCAATAAAATAGCTTAACGCGCAGGGAACATGTCAGAAGAGGAAAGCGTCCCGCCGCCCGGATAAAAACGCCGGGAGCGTTTTTTGAACAACGCAACGCGTTGGCCCGGTTACGGGCGCACCTCAGGGATGAGGTGCGTAATCGCGCGGGACGGGCATGCCATGGATGGCGGCTTTTGCATCTTTCCGATCTGACCGTGTTCTCTTCGCAGTCTCGGTCTTACAGCAAATCGGGACAGCCTGTATTAACTACCTGAAGAGACGCGACTAAGCGCCTGTTCAGGTTGGTAGCGCTTAGTAAAGCAGACGGGCGCGGATGGTACCCGGAATCGCCTTCATCAGTTGCAGCGCGTTCTCGGCCACTTCCGGCTCTGCATCAATGTCGATCACCACATAGCCCATAAACGGCGAGGTTTGCAGATACTGGGCGGCGATGTTGATGCCCTGCTCGGCAAAAATCTGGTTGATGGCCGTCAGCACGCCAGGGCGGTTCTCATGGATATGCAGCAGACGACTGGCGCTGATACCGTGAATCGGCAGTGACACTTCGGGGGAAGTTAACAGCCGAGAGAGTCGAGCCGTTATCGGAGTATTTCGCCAGTTTGCCCGCCACTTCAATGCCGATGTTCTCCTGCGCTTCTTCCGTCGAGCCGCCAATGTGCGGCGTCAGGATCACGTTGTCGAACTCACTCAGTGGAGAGATAAACGGCTCGCTGTTGGTAGCTGGCTCGCTCGGGAAGACGTCGATGGCTGCGCCACCCACATGCTTGCTGGCCAGCGCATCGCACAGCGCCGGGATATCCACCACCGTGCCGCGTGAGGCGTTAATCAGCAGCGCGCCAGGCTTCATCTGCGCCAGCTGCTCTGCACCAATCATATCCTGTGTAGAGGACGGTTTCCGGCACGTGCAGGCTGACAACGTCGCTCATGTTGAGGAGATCGGCCAGATGGCGTACCTGCGTGGCATTACCCAGCGGCAGCTTGTTTTCAATGTCGTAGAAGAAAACATGCATACCCAGGCTTTCTGCCAGCACGCCCCAGCTGCATTCCGATGTGGCCGTAACCGATAATACCCAGTTTTTTGCCACGCGCTTCAAATGAGCCTTTGGCAATCTTATTCCAGATGCCACGGTGTGCTTTCGCATTCGCTTCCGGGATGCCACGCAGCATCAGCAGCATCTCACCAATCACCAGCTCCGCAACCGAGCGGTATTTGAGAACGGCGCATTGAACACGGGAATACCCCGGCTGGCAGCCGCCTGCAGATCAACCTGGTTGGTGCCGATACAGAAACAGCCAACGGCGACCAGCTTTTCAGCCGCCGCAAAAATCTCTTCAGTGAGCTGGGAGCGGGAACGGATACCAATAAAGTGTGCATCACGGATCGATGCTTTTAACGCGTCGGAGTCCAGTGCGCCCTTATGGAATTCGATGTTGGTATAGCCTGCAGCCCGCAGGTTCTCCAGCGCGCTCTGATGGACACCTTCCACCAGCAGGAACTTAATCTTATCTTTTTCCAGTGATACCTTTGCCATTTCCCGATCCTATTCAGCATTCAATGAGGACTACCATAAGCCAGCCTTCTGTCAAAATATCAAAAAAATCGCATCGGGCAATACAAACGATTGCCCGGCCGCCAGCACGGCAGCGGCTGACGGCAGCACATTGCCGGACAAAATAAGGAGGTCGGACTGGAAGAGAGAACGAACCCGCTGCCGATGACGGTTATGTGACATAAGTCACCAAATTTCACCGCAGCGAGAAAAGATGATTTGCAGGCAGAAATAACCGACGCCGCATCGACCGCCGGACAGATCATTTTTGATGGTTTCACGCCATCAGGCCCGCCAATCAGTGCATATCGGCACCACGCGCGGCAAAAAGGCCCACGGTCACGACGCCAGGCAAGGCGTTGATGGTTTTTTTCCAGCTCATGGGATCAAGAATGCGCAGATTATGCACATCAAGAATAATGTTGCCGTTATCGGTGACCACGTTCTGACGATACTCAGGCAAGCCGCCCATTTTCACCAGCTGACGCGCCACATAACTGCGCGCCATTGGGAATCACCTCGACCGGCAGCGGGGAAACGGCCCAGCACATCGACCTCTTTTGAAGCGTCAGCGATACAGATAAAGGTTTCAGCCACGGCGGCCACGATCTTTTCGCGCGTCAGCGCCGCGCCGCCGCCTTTGATCATCTGCATCTGTGGGTTGATCTCATCCGCGCCATCTACGTACACCGACAGCAGGTCAATCTCGTTCAGGTCGAACACCTGAATACCCAGGCTCTTCAGCTTCTGGGTTGAGGCATCCGAGCTGGAGACGGCACCTTCAATCTGATGCCTGACCGTGGCAAGCGCATCGATAAAGTGGGCAGCGGTGGATCCGGTGCCCACACCAACAACGGTGCCCGGCTGCACGTACTCAAGTGCAGCCCAGCCAACGGCTTTTTTCAGTTCATCCTGGGTCATGGTATGTTTAAAACCTGTGCGACAACGAAGTGCGCGTAGTATAAAACAAGGCTTGCTGAAAATGCTCGGCTGACCGACGCGGATTTATCGCTTTGGAAGCCAGCCCACAAAAAACAAGAGAGCCATCACAGGTGACACTTTTGTGGCATAGTGACATCCATCCTGAAGGAGAGAGAAGAATAATGAAACGCCCGGATTATCGAACGCTTCAGGCGCTGGATTCAGTGATCCGCGAACGCGGATTTGAGCGTGCCGCTCAAAATTATGTATCACCCAGTCAGCGGTTCACAGCGTATCAAGCAGCTGGAGAATCTGTTTGGTCAGCCGCTGCTGGTGCCGAACCGTGCCACCACGTCCGACCGAACAGGGTCAGAAACTGCTGGCGTTGCTGCCCCAGGTGGAACTGCTGGAAGAGGAGTGGCTGGGCGATGAGAACAGTGGCACCACGCCGCTGCTGCTGTCGCTGGCGGTCAATGCCGACAGTCTGGCGACCTGGCTGCTGCCTGCGCTGAAGGATGTGCTGGCAGATTCACCCGTACGCCTGAATCTGCAGGTCGAAGATGAAACCCGCACCCAGGAGCGTCTGCGTCGTGTGAAGTGGTGGGTGCGGTGAGTATTCAGCCGCAGCCGCTGCCCAGTTGCCTGGTGGATCAGCTCGGTGCGCTCGACTACCTGTTTGTGGCATCGCGCGACTTTGCCGATCGCTTCTTCCCCAACGGCGTCACCCGCTCTGCCCTGCTGAAGCGCCTGCGGTGGCGTTTGACCATCTTGATGATATGCATCAGGCCTTCCTGCAACAGAACTTTGATCTCTCACCGGGCAGTGTGCCCTGCCACATCGTGAACTCCTCTGAAGCCTTTGTGCAGATGGCGCGACAGGGTTCAACCTGCTGTATGATCCCGCATCTGCAGATTGAGCGTGAGCTGGCGAGCGGGTGAGTTAATAGATCTGACGACCAGGCTTGTGTCAGCGCCGGATGCTCTACTGGCATCGTTTTGCGCCGGGAAAGCCGGTTAATGCGTCGGGTGACCGATGCGCTGATTGGCCATGGACATCGGGTACTGCGTCAGGATGAACGTCGCAGCCTGAAAACAAAAACGGGGCGAAAGCCCCGTTTTTACCTGCTGACAAATTATGCCACGAACGGCTGTAAGGATGGATTGGCTCAGGGAACAAGGTCAGATCGGAAAGGCGCTTAAGCCAATCCCTGGCCGCTCGGCCCGCGCCGTCCATGGCGCGGGACGCTTTCCTCCTCTGACCATGTTCCCTTCGCTTTGAATTTATTCATTGCGGTCAAATCCTGAGATTCATCGGCAGTCTTAACGGGGCATCAGCCCCGTTTTGCACTATGGCGTATTGGGCTTGATCTCAAACACCACATCAACCTGATCGTCAAAGTTAATGCTCTGCTGATCGTAGGTCTCCTGCGCCGAGGTATCTGCCGCTGCAGCCGCTTTATACATACGGTTCATCGGCATCGGCTGATAGTTAGCGACCTGATAACGAATGCTGTAGATCGATCCCAGCTTCGCGTTAAAGCCTTCAGCCAGCTGTGATGCCTGCTGAGTCGCATTTTTAATCGCTGCTTTACGCGCCTGCTCTTTATAACTCTCCGGGTTTGCTACGCCTAACTCGACGCTACGCACCTCATTCAGACCGGACTTCAGCGCCCCGTCCAGCAGATCATTCAGCTTGTCCAGCTGACGCAGGGTTACCTGCACCTGACGTACCGCACGGTAGCCTTTCAGGACGGATTTACCCTCTTTGGTGTAATCGTACTCAGGCTGGGTGCTCAGGTTTGCCGCATCAATATCTTTCTTCTCAATGCCGTTTTTCTGCAGAAAATCGAAATATTGTGCAACCCGGCTATCCGCCTGCTTTTTCGCATCTGCGGCATCTTTGACGACACGTTCACCACGATGGAGAGCGGGCGATATCGGGACGGGCATCGACCGTTGCCTTGCCTGAGGTCACCACGTGTGGCCCGTTCGGTAACTCATCAGCGTGTACGCCAGGCAATGCCCCGGCGCTCATGATTGCGGCCAGAGCCAATGCTTTCAGTTTCATGAAAGTCCTCCTTGAAAAGGTACTATGACGGCTTCCAACCGGCGAAGCCCAACAGCGCATCGGTATGCGCCATGCTTTGAGTGGTCATTATGGCAAAAGTTCGGCCTCCGCGCGGCAATAACCGCATCGGATCGACGTTGGGATCAAAATCCGGCAATGCCCTGGCGCGCCAGTTGCAGGGCGATAAACCACATCACCGCGCCTACCAGCAGGTTAATGATGCGCTGGGCTTTGGCGGTGCGCAGGCGTGGTGACAGCCAGGCGGCCAGCAGCGCCAGACCAAAGAACCACAGGATCGACGCACTAATGGTGCCCAGCGCAAACCATTGACGCGCGGTGGTGGTCGGCAACTGACCGCCAAGACTGCCCAGCACCACAAAGGTATCGAGATAGACGTGCGGATTGAGCCAGGTCACTGCCAGCAGCGTCGCGATAATGCGTCCCCTGTTCTGCTTTAATGGCTCACCATCCGCCAGATCGGCGTCGCCGCGAAAAGCGCTACGCAGTGCGCCCCAGCCATACCACAACAGAAAGGCTACGCCCGCCCAGGTGATCACCATCAGCAGCAGTGGAGACTGGCTCAGCAAGGCGCTGCCGCCAAAGATCCCACCGCAAATCAGCAGAATATCGCTCAGCGAGCAGAGGGCCGCCGTCATCAGATGATATTGACGCTTTACGCCCTGATTCATCACAAAGCGTTCTGCGGGCCCAGCGGCAGGATCAGCGCGGCGCCCAGGGCAAGCCCCTGAAAATATAGAGATAACACAGGATTATTTCCTCACATCGTTAGAGGAGGAGAAGTATAAAGAGAGAGGATGATTAGCGGAAATTGAAAGAATTAATCTGCGATTAGCAAAATGAATGGGCGACAGACGCCGCCCACTGAAAAATTACTGTGGCTGAACCTGGGTTGCTTCTGCTTCAGGCGTCGGCTTCTGATGCAGATGCACATCCATCTGCGGATAAGGAATACCAATCCCTTTTCCATCCAGCGCACGCTTAAAGTTCTTCAGCAGATCCCAGTAAACGTCCTGCAGGTCGCCGCTGTTGCTCCAGCAACGCACCACAAAGTTCATTGAGGAGGCTGCCAGTTCGTTAAGACCGATCTGGATACCTTTATCTTTCAGCACGCGGCTATCTGCTTCAACAACCTGTTGCAGTAAGGCGATCACTTCATCCACATCCGCCTCGTAAGCCACGCCAATGATAAATTCATTACGGCGAACCGGTTCACGCGAGAAGTTGACGATGTTCCCGCTGATGATCTTGCCGTTTGGCACCACCACGATTTTGCCGTCTGCCGTT
Organism: Hyles vespertilio; assembly: GCA_009982885.2. Lineage (NCBI taxonomy): Eukaryota > Metazoa > Arthropoda > Insecta > Lepidoptera > Sphingidae > Hyles > Hyles vespertilio. The sequence goes on from WUWR02000253.1 coordinate 26,173, forward strand.
CTCAGCGTGGTGGAGAAAATCTGCACATGCAGCACGGTTCCCATAACGCCGCCCAGATCGACGAACTCGCCGGTGCGAAACGGACGGAAGGTGACCAGCAGAACGCCTGCAGCAAGATTAGAGAGTGACCCCTGCAGCGCCAGACCCACGGCCAGACCCGCAGCACCCAGCACGGCAATCACCGAGGCGGTCTGCACACCGATGCGTCCCAGCGCTGCGATAACGGTGAAGGCGATAACCCCATAGCGCACCAGTGCGGAGAGGAAGTCCGCCACGGTAGCGTCTATGTGACGGGCGCGCAGCAGGCGATTTACGGCATTAGAAATGATACGGGCGATAATCATCCCGATAATAATGATGGCAATAGCTGCAACGATATTTACGGCATAGCTGATGATCAGCGCCTGATTGCGAACCAGCCAGTTACCTGCGTTGTTTAAGCCGTCGACGACGTGTAACTCTTCCATTAATAAGCCCTGTTGTTAGATTCCCACCGGGAATGAAAAAACTGCCAGATGACATCCGACACCCTGCCATCAAGGGTAATCAATTATCTCCTTAAGCGCCAAACCGACGGGCGTTTAACCCTGTTTTTTCCAGAAATTGTGCATAAAAAAAGGCCCTTTCGGGCCTTTTTTGTACGGTAACGACTCTTCAGTTACAGCACGTCGACAGCGTTAAGCTCTTTGAAAGCCTGCTCCAGACGCACCACCATAGAGGCCTGGGCTGAACGCAGCCAGACGCGTGGGTCGTAGTATTTTTTTGTTTGGCTTGTCAGCGCCTTCCGGGTTACCCAGCTGCGACTGCAGATAGCCTTCGTTCTTTTTGTAGTACTGCAGGATGCCGTCCCAGGTTGCCCATTGGGTATCGGTATCGATGTTCATCTTGATCACACCGTAGCTGATCGACTCTTCGATTTCTGCAGCAGAAGAACCTGAACCGCCGTGGAAAACGAAGTCCAGCGCGTTGTGCGGCAGGCCATGTTTTTCACACACATATTTCTGCGAATCGCGCAGAATGGTCGGAGTCAGTTTCACGTGCCTGGCTTGTAAACGCCGTGAACGTTACCGAATGAAGCCGCAATGGTGAAGCGCGGGCTGATAGCATTCAGTTTTTCGTACGCGTAGTTCACATCTTCTGGCTGAGTGTAGAGGGCAGATGCGTCCATATGGCTGTTATCAACGCCATCTTCTTCACCACCGGTGCAGCCCAGTTCGATTTCCAGCGTCATGTCGAGTTTCGCCATGCGCGCCAGATATTTGCTGCTGATCTCGATGTTCTCTTCCAGTGACTCTTCTGACAGGTCGATCATGTGAGAAGAGAAGAGTGGCTTACCGTTTTTCTGGAAGTACTCTTCACCTGCGTCCAGCAGACCGTCGATCCATGGCAGCAGTTTCTTGGCACAGTGGTCAGTGTGCAGGATAACCGGCACGCCATACTGCTCAGCCATCAGATGAACATGGTGCGCACCCGCGATAGCGCCGAAAATTGCCGCGCCCTGTGGTTTGTCAGTCTTGAAGCCTTTACCCGCGATAAATGCAGCACCGCCGTTAGAGAACTGGATGATGATTGGCGCTTTAACTTTCGCCGCTGCTTCCAGTGCCGCATTGATGGAGTCGGTGCCGACGCAGTTTACGGCTGGCAGTGCGAATTTGTTCTCTTTCGCAACTTTGAAGATCTTCTGTACGTCATCACCAGTGACAACGCCGGGTTTTACGAAATCAAAAATTTTAGACATGATTGTGTCCTGTTCGTGACCGTTGTTCCCCTTGAGGAACGTCGATTTAAACGCCCAGACGGGCAAGACTTCAGGCGATGCCGCCAGGCATCGCCCCCAAAGGATTACTGCTTCGCACGCTCTTCCAGCATGGCAACTGCAGGCAGTTTTTTGCCTTCCACGAACTCAAGGAACGCGCCGCCGCCGGTAGAGATGTAGGAAATTTTGTCTTCGATGCCGAACAGGTCGATAGCCGCTAAGGTATCGCCGCCGCCTGCAACAGAGAAGGCATCGCTGTCTGCAATGGCGTTAGCCACGATCTCGGTGCCTTTACGGAAATTAGGGAACTCAAACACGCCCACCGGGCCGTTCCACAGGATGGTTTTAGCATCCTTCAGGATGGCAGCCATCGCCTGTGCGGTTTCATCACCAAAGTCCATAATCTCTTCGTTATCCGCAACTTCCGAAACCTTTTTCACGGTAGCGGTCGCAGTTTCAGAGAATTCTGTGCCGACGCGTGAATCAGTTGGAACCGGAATACCGTGCTGATCGCGCAGGCCTTTAGCCGCTTCAACGAAGTCTGGCTCATACAGGATTTGCCGACGTTGTTGTCGATAGCGACGAAGGTGTTGGCAATGCCGCCGCCCACAATCACGGTGTCCGCGATTTTGACCAGAGATTGCAGCACATCAAATTTGGTAGAGACTTTAGAGCCTCCTACCACAGCCACCAGCGGACGCTCCGGGTTGCTCATGACTTTACCCAGCGCTTCCAGTTCTGCAGAGAGCAGCGGGCCAGCACAGGCGATAGGGGCAAATTTGCCGACGCCGTGGGTAGAAGCCTGTGCGCGGTGCGCCGGTACCAAAGGCGTCCATCACAAATACGTCGCACAGAGCAGCATATTTTTTAGACAGTGCTTCGTCATCTTTCTTTTCGCCTTTGTTAAAGCGAACGTTTTCCAGCACAACCAGTTCGCCAGCGCCGACTTCAACGCCATCGAGGTAATCTTTTGCCAGGGTCACGGTGGTGCCGCTAAGCTTGTCTTTCAGGTAGTTAACTACCGGCAGCAGCGAGAACTCTTCATTGTATTCACCTTCGGTCGGACGACCCAGGTGAGAGGTAACCATTACTTTCGCGCCCTGTTTCAACGCCGCTTCAATGGTTGGCAGAGAAGCACGGATACGTGCATCAGACGTCACTTTACCTTCTTTAACCGGTACGTTCAGATCGGCACGGATCAGAACGCGTTTACCAGCCAGATCCAGATCGGTCATCTTAATTACAGACATGGTGAATCCTCTCGTTGATTCTCATAAGTTTTGCCAGACGCATACCGCGTCTTACCTGAAACCGCTTGCGGCCATCGCTAACGTCGTGTCGAGCATTCGGTTAGCAAAGCCCCATTCGTTGTCACACCAGACCAGGGTCTTGATAAGGTGTTGACCGCTGACCCGCGTTTGTGTTCCGTCCACAATGGCACTGTGCGGATCATGGTTAAATCTACTGAGACTAACGGTAATTCCGTATAGTCAACTATACCACGAAATGTCCCTTCTGCCGCGCTTCGCAACAGGGTGTTAACTTCACACGCCGTCACCGCCTGATGCACAGAAACGCTGAGATCAATGGCCGTCACGTTAATCGTCGGGACGCGAACGGCTATCGCCTCGAAGCGATCGTTGAATTTCGGAAAAATACGGGTAATGCCTGCCGCCAGGCGAGTGTCCACCGGGATGATCGACTGACTGGCTGCACGCGTACGGCGCAGATCGCTGTGATAGGCGTCGATCACCTGCTGATCGTGCATCGCCGAGTGGATCGTGGTGACGGTGCCGGATTCGATACCAAACGCATCATCCAGCAGTTTGATCACCGGGATAATGCAGTTAGTGGTACAGGAAGCGTTGGAGACGATGCGGTCACTGGCGGTGAGTGACTGCTGGTTAACGCCATACACCACTGTGGCGTCGAGATCGTTTCCGCCGGGATGAGAGAAGAGCACTTTTTTGGCGCCAGCCTGAAGATGCGCTTCGCCATCAGCGCGTGAGCCATAGACGCCGGTGCAGTCCAGCACCACATCCACGTCGAGTTCACGCCACGGCAGATCGGCAATGGCTGCACGGTGCAAAATGCGCAGGGTATCGCCACCCACCCACATTACATCGCGCTCCTGGCGGACATCGAAAGCAAACGGCCATGGCTGGTATCGTATTTCAGCAGATGCGCCATACCGGTGGCTTCTGCCAGCTCGTTAATCGCGACCACGGTGATCTCTGCACGTCGGCCCGTTTCATACAGCGCGCGCAGGACGTTGCGTCCAATCCGGCCAAAACCATTTATCGCTACCCGTACCGTCATTTCTCTCCTGCCACGTCAGACTGAAAAAAACGTGCCGTTAGCCTGAGCGTTTCACTGCATTTTGTACAGGAGATTCTTACCCGGCATTGTCCGAAACCAGGGCGATTCGCCTGGCGACTGAAACGGTTCAGCTACAATAATAGAAGGAAGGAATAACAGGAATGATTGTGATCAATCTGGCTGCTTAAATTTGGATCTGCGTCACAAATTAAGGCAAAAGGCGGTTATTACTGCAGGAATAAAAAATAAAAGGGACGAAAATCTCGTCCCTCTTTTTTTACAGCCGGGCGGGAACAGGCCCGCCTGACCGGTTTTACGCCAGCAGCGCTTTCGCTTTCGCGACGACGTTGTCGACGGTAAAGCCAAAACAGTTCGAACAGCTGATCGGCAGGTGCAGATTCGCCGAAGCTGGTCATGCCCACGATAGCGCCGTTCAGGCCGGTGTATTTGAACCAGTAATCAGCGATGCCCGCTTCGATTGCGACGCGTGCGCTGACCGCTTTTGGCAGCACGGATTCACGGTAATCATTCACTCTGCTTGTCGAAGGCATCCGTTGATGGCATAGAGACCACGCGCACTTTGCGGCCTTCGCTGGTGAGTTTGTCCCAGGCACCGACAGCCAGCTCAACTTCGGAACCGGTGGCGATCAGGATCAGCTCAGGCGTGCCATCGCAATCTTTCAGCACGTACCGCCGCGCGCTACGTTAGCCAGCTGTGCCGTGTCACGATCCTGCTGCGCCAGGTTCTGACGGGAGAAGATCAGCGCAAGTCGGGCCATCTTTACGCTCAATGGCATATTCCACGCCACCGCGGATTCAACCTGGTCACATGGACGCCACAGGCTCATGTTTGGCGTGGTGCGCAGGCTCGCCATCTGTTCAACCGGCTGGTGCGTCGGGCCATCTTCGCCCAGACCGATAGAGTCGTGGGTGTAGACCATGATCTGACGGATCTTCATCAGTGCCGCCATACGCGCTGCGTTACGCGCATATTCAACAAACATCAGGAGGTCGCGGTGTAAGGCAGGAAGCCGCAGTGCAGCGCCAGGCCATTGGCGATTGCGGTCATACCGAACTCACGCACGCCGTAGTGGATGTAGTTACCCGCAGCATCTTCGTTGATCGGCTTAGAGCCAGACCAGATTGTCAGGTTGCTGGGTGCCAGATCGGCTGAGCCGCCCAGGTATTCCGGCAGAATTTTACCGAAAGCTTCAATAGCATTCTGTGAGGCTTTACGGCTGGCGATCTTCGCCGGGTTCGCCTGCAGCTGCTCAACGAACTTCTGCGACTCTTCCTGCCAGTTAGCTGGCAGTTCGTTGCTGAAGCGGCGTTTAAACTCGGCAGCCAGTTCAGGATGAGCCTGTGCGTAAGCGGCGAATTTCTCATTCCATGCAGACTCTTTCGCCTGGCCCGCTCTTCGCGTCCCACTCAGCGTAGATATCAGAAGGAATTACGAACGGCGCGTGGGTCCAGCCCAGCTGTTTGCGGGTCAGTGCCACTCATCATCACCCAGCGGTGCGCCGTGTGAATCATGGGTACCGGCTTTGTTCGGTGAACCAAAACCGATAACGGTTTTGCACATCAGCAGTGAAGGCTTGTCGCTGACGCTTTTCGCTTCCTCGATCGCTTCTTCGCAATAGCATCCGCATCGTGACCATCGACGCCGCGCACCACGTGCCAGCCATAAGCTTCAAGCGCCTTAGCGGTGTCGTCGGTGAACCAGCCATCAATGTGACCGTCGATAGAGATAGCCGTTGTCATCATAAAACGCCACCAGTTTGCCCAGCTTCAGCGTACCGGCCAGTGAGCAGACTTCGTGCGAGATACCTTCCATCTGCAGCCATCACCCATGAAGACATAGGTGTTGTGGTCTACGATGTCATGACCCGGACGGTTGAACTGTGCTGCCAGCGTGCGCTCAGCAATGGCAAAACCTACTGCGTTAGCGATGACCTGCCCCAGCGGACCGGTGGTGGTTTCAACGCCCACGGTGTAGCCATATTCCGGGTGACCTGGAGTTTTTGGAGTGCAGCTGACGGAAGTTTTCCAGTTCGCTCAGGGCAGATCGTAGCCGGTCAGGTGCAACAGGCTATAGATCAGCATTTGAGCCGTGACCGTTAGAGAGCACGAACGGTCGCGGTCAGCCCACAGCGGGTTGGTTGGGTTGTGGTTCAGGTAGCCGCGCCAGAGTACTTCAGCGATGTCCGCCATGCCCATTGGGGCACCCGGATGTCCCGATTTCGCTTTCTGTACTGCATCCATACTTAACGCACGAATGGCGTTGGCAAGCTCTTTACGAGAGGGCATTTTCTACTCCAGGTCGGATTAATGCTTCGCACCTTAACTTATTGTTATTAATGAGTTACCGGGCAAAACAAGGAAAAAGTTGCCCATCAATGTACATGAGAAACGGGGGCAAAAGTACATGCTGTAAAACGCTAAATGCAGCCGCTTCGTATGGCTTTTCCAGCCATATCTGCTAGCAAAGTGCAGACTGGCACGCTATAACCCAATCGTTTATTCACCTGTCTGAGTTTCAGGTGTTTGTTTTTCTTACCTTGTTATGAATGGGACTACAGCATGAAAATCAAAAAATAGGTGTTAGCGCTTGGACTGACGACGCTGCTCAAGTGGCGGTCAGGGTTTAGACAATAATGCGCTGATGCAGTCCGGGCGCGCAGCGTATCAGGCTGGGTGATGACGCCTCACCGACGATCAGGTAAAACATCTGAGCGATAAATCCTGTGAGCAAGGACAAAGATAAAGACTGCGCCTGATACGTGATTATCAGCACGTCTAACAAGAGCCGCGGCGCGGGGCGATAACATAAACGGCTAAACGGTACCTACAAGGTTTATCAGACCAAAGATGTCAACTGCCTGGGCATGGCAAAGGCTTTTATTCGTGTTTACAGCGGTCTGATGGATATTATGACGACAATGAGTGGAAGGCGTGCTGGTGGGTCTGAGTGGTACGTCGGTTAGGTAATACGCGCAAAGGCAATGCACCTGGAATATGCCACAACCGCGGCCGCACAGCAGCCGCATCGTGGCGGCGTGATTGGTTCATTCGCGTAGCGCTGGGTGAATGGTGAAAAACTGGCGAATGCGCAGTTCTCCCAGAAGCAGAGTCACAGGCGAAGACTACGCCTACGACTATGAAGAAACGCAAATCATCCAATGGCCCTGGCCAACAGCTTGAAAAGCTGGCAAGATGGAACAGGGACTCAAGTTCGATGTGGAACTCGAATCCCGATCTGAACGCGCGCCGCGCATAATTCGGAGAGAATTGCAGCCGACCGCAATAATCCCGACTCTGAGCGGCATGCATCCGCGTGCGCGCTAGCCGTGCGAATCCGCTAGCGCTAAATCTGATCCACCATCGAGCCCAATCCAGCTTATTGTCATGCAGACCTGTATTCATGGTCCCCGGCAGCGAATTTGATTCATCAGCTACGGATAGCGGGCACGTACCCGTGCCACGTTAACATCGGTGCCAGTTTGGCGGCCAGTGACGGAGTTCATCTAACCAAAGCAGACTGATCTCACTGTGCCAACCGGAATGGTTATTGCCGGTGCCGATCAGAACAAAACACCGCACCCAGCCAGCACTGCCGGAATTTTGCAGCAGCAGTCATACGCCCTGATCTGCACCCAAAGCCAACCACGCCTTAACTGTCCCGGCGGATGCCTTCACCTCTGTTTGCCATCCAGTGCGCCATCCAGTTCATCAGACGCCCTGATTATCTCCACTACGGAACGACGCATTTTTACCGCTGTACGTTTTAGTTTGTCAGATATGGTTCGCGCTGACGTTACACCCGGGGTAAGAGGGAACGAATTCGGAGACAGGCAAAGAGAGGAAGACACAGCAGCGGCGTCGCCCGATGGACAGGACGCCGCGTTCAGCGCCGCCGGATGAAGACGACAGCAGCAGCATCAGCCTTTGTTTACAGCCTGAACATGCAGCATACCCAGCGCCAACGTAGCCGCTGCCAGTGCCGTCAGACAGCAGGAGCGTACCCGTGCACCTCCACCAGATCCAGGCCGACATGTTCATGCAGCAGGCACACCGACAGCTTGGGAGCTTTACGGTGTCAGGCCGCCAATCACCGGCGTGCCGTGACAGGCGCATGAGCCGATCAACAGTCATATCGAAGTCGATAGACGGCAGATCGCCGACGGTGCGTTCGCGAGGATATCGTCCAACGCTGCGGTCCTTGCCCTGCGCCGCACCAGCACGTTGAAGCCCACTCTTAGTCGAATTCGGTACGGATACCATCTGCACTGATTGCTGCGGCTCGCTCAGACCCTCATTCGCGCGGGTAAAGAACATGGTGCCGTTGTCGAAGGTCGGGCCTATAGAGGGGTGTCCGGTATGCTCATCAAGTGCACCAGCGCCATTTTGCCGACGTGTTTTGCATGGGACGCAGCAGTGGCAGTGTGTGGGGGGTGGACGTGTGGTCGCCGCAAAGTTCATCATGCGCTGCCATTGGCCAGCAGTTTTTCAGCATGGCTGCAATTTGTCCGGAGAGGATCTGCTAATCACCGAAGCTCAACCCAAGAATCGATCGCGCAATCGACGAACGTTCAGACGCCTGGACGCAGGTCGAATCCCACGGCCAGCGGCAGCCTTACCAGGGACAGAGAGTGGAGTGTCGGGCGAACGCGGCCCGGAAACAGGCGCTGCAGTACTAACCGAGGTCGGCGCATCAACGCACGCCGGTGATAACCCACTCGCGTCGCTGTCGTAAGGCTAAAATTCACGGAAACGCATGACACAAAAGCGTTATAAACCATGGATTTGTCGTATACTGATCCAGCGTGTTATGCATAATTGCTCTTCTCTGTGCGTCAGTCGGGCCACACCCCAACCTATTAGGTTGATATAACAAAATCCCCTCCGCGTCCGTTGGCCCACGAGGAAGGGATTGCTAGTCCAGATTATCGACATAGTTTACACAGCGTCTGCATATGCTATTACCGGCGGTCGCCATAATCGATTATTCATCTTCTAAATATGTATAGGCCGTAGCTGCCGCTCTCACTCTTCAGGAACTGCGCGCGCCGTCTTCGTCGCGATCGTATGCCTAACCTGATTGCCGGAACGCGCCCTCAGCTCGTTGGGAATCAAGCTGCACGTAACGCAGATGTCCCCCGGTGGTCGCTTCATCGGAGAGCTTCACTTCCACATCGCCATTTTCGCGTGCGTAGACATCCACCCTTCGTGTCACCAAACCATGTTTATCATGTTGCCCAAATTTCCTGCTAACGCCCACCATAACCGAAGCCCATCATGGGTGGGTTATCGGGTCATATTCCGGCATCGGCATGTCGTCGCGATACCGTCGCCATCCACGTAGTGAATCGTGGTGCCATCGGAGTCACCGGTGATTCGAGCAGCACGGCACGGCCGCTCCGGCTTCTTTTATGGCCTTTCCATAGGCCTACCGGACAGCTGATCGATACCCCACGCTCCGCATTGACTTGGAACAGCGAGAATTTAACGTAGATCTTATCCGCCATCCGCTCCTGCAGTTCGTCCGATGATTGTACGGTGTGCAACGGTTTGCTCGAGCGAGATGCGCTGATATAGTGGCAAGATTCTCAGATAAGCTGCTCACCCATGGACCGCTGGCTTGAGATCGTAGTTGCCATGACGAGTAGCCAGGTATGGATATCAACCCGATC
>WUWR02000254.1:0-50543 GCA_009982885.2 Hyles vespertilio
ATAGGTTCAGACTGGTTTTGAGCTGTAATACTAAATTTTGGAAAATAACACAATTTTACTTTAAACTTAATACTTTATTAAATTCTGCAAACTTTTAGTGTCGACTGTTTTGGATTCTTGCAATCTCGAACGCGTCCCGTTGATCCCAATACGTGGACCCCACGCTCGCTGGGATCTGGAGACCTGAAAACTGTTTGTTTTTGCGGAAACCCTGAAAAGTCGATATTTTATTTGAAAATTCTTATTATTGTCTCTGATAATTCAATTTTGGTTTAGAAATCTAGATTTTTTGTGTAACCTGTGTCTTGCCGTTCGGTGGCACACGGAGGGTGTGGCTCTCCTAATTTTGTATTGTTATAAATATTTAAATTCACTAAATTTGTTTTCAAATATCAGTTTTTGGGCCCCCCTTGAAATTTTTTGCTCCCGGTCGTTCCAGATTATCACACCATTAAACGCGTCTCGTCGAGCCCGACACGTGGATACCACGCATGCTGGGTCAGGACGCAGTAAAACTGCAAAATTTCTTATAATCGATTTTAATCGATTACGTCATCGCGTCTAATGTAAGGAAATCCACCTAAGGTGTGCAGTAACGAAAAATTTGACGTTAAGAATTTTGTTTTTAATTTACATTTTTTCTTGGTTGTGGTGTGGATAGTGTTAAAGCGCACATAGGGCGCAGTGTTTTGATAGGTTCAGACTGGTTTTGAGCTGTAATACTAAATTTTGGAAAATAACACAATTTTACTTTAAACTTAATACTTTATTAAATTCTGCAAACTTTTAGTGTCGACTGTTTTGGATTCTTGCAATCTCGAACGCGTCCCGTTGATCCCAATACGTGGACCCCACGCTCGCTGGGATCTGGAGACCTGAAAACTGTTTGTTTTTGCGGAAACCCTGAAAAGTCGATATTTTATTTGAAAATTCTTATTATTGTCTCTGATAATTCAATTTTGGTTTAGAAATCTAGATTTTTTGTGTAACCTGTGTCTTGCCGTTCGGTGGCACACGGAGGGTGTGGCTCTCCTAATTTTGTATTGTTATAAATATTTAAATTCACTAAATTTTTTTCAAATATCAGTTTTTGGGCCCCCCTTGAAATTTTTTGCTCCCGGTCGTTCCAGATTATCACACCATTAAACGCGTCTCGTCGAGCCCGACACGTGGATACCACGCATGCTGGGTCAGGACGCAGTAAAACTGCAAAATTTCTTATAATCGATTTTAATCGATTACGTCATCGCGTCTAATGTAAGGAAATCCACCTAAGGTGTGCAGTAACGAAAAATTTGACGTTAAGAATTTTGTTTTTAATTTACATTTTTTCTTGGTTGTGGTGTGGATAGTGTTAAAGCGCACATAGGGCGCAGTGTTTTGATAGGTTCAGACTGGTTTTGAGCTGTAATACTAAATTTTGGAAAATAACACAATTTTACTTTAAACTTAATACTTTATTAAATTCTGCAAACTTTTAGTGTCGACTGTTTTGGATTCTTGCAATCTCGAACGCGTCCCGTTGATCCCAATACGTGGACCCCACGCTCGCTGGGATCTGGAGACCTGAAAACTGTTTGTTTTTGCGGAAACCCTGAAAAGTCGATATTTTATTTGAAAATTCTTATTATTGTCTCTGATAATTCAATTTTGGTTTAGAAATCTAGATTTTTTGTGTAACCTGTGTCTTGCCGTTCGGTGGCACACGGAGGGTGTGGCTCTCCTAATTTTGTATTGTTATAAATATTTAAATTCACTAAATTTGTTTTCAAATATCAGTTTTTGGGCCCCCCTTGAAATTTTTTGCTCCCGGTCGTTCCAGATTATCACACCATTAAACGCGTCTCGTCGAGCCCGACACGTGGATACCACGCATGCTGGGTCAGGACGCAGTAAAACTGCAAAATTTCTTATAATCGATTTTAATCGATTACGTCATCGCGTCTAATGTAAGGAAATCCACCTAAGGTGTGCAGTAACGAAAAATTTGACGTTAAGAATTTTGTTTTTAATTTACATTTTTTCTTGGTTGTGGTGTGGATAGTGTTAAAGCGCACATAGGGCGCAGTGTTTTGATAGGTTCAGACTGGTTTTGAGCTGTAATACTAAATTTTGGAAAATAACACAATTTTACTTTAAACTTAATACTTTATTAAATTCTGCAAACTTTTAGTGTCGACTGTTTTGGATTCTTGCAATCTCGAACGCGTCCCGTTGATCCCAATACGTGGACCCCACGCTCGCTGGGATCTGGAGACCTGAAAACTGTTTGTTTTTGCGGAAACCCTGAAAAGTCGATATTTTATTTGAAAATTCTTATTATTGTCTCTGATAATTCAATTTTGGTTTAGAAATCTAGATTTTTTGTGTAACCTGTGTCTTGCCGTTCGGTGGCACACGGAGGGTGTGGCTCTCCTAATTTTGTATTGTTATAAATATTTAAATTCACTAAATTTGTTTTCAAATATCAGTTTTTGGGCCCCCCTTGAAATTTTTTGCTCCCGGTCGTTCCAGATTATCACACCATTAAACGCGTCTCGTCGAGCCCGACACGTGGATACCACGCATGCTGGGTCAGGACGCAGTAAAACTGCAAAATTTCTTATAATCGATTTTAATCGATTACGTCATCGCGTCTAATGTAAGGAAATCCACCTAAGGTGTGCAGTAACGAAAAATTTGACGTTAAGAATTTTGTTTTTAATTTACATTTTTTCTTGGTTGTGGTGTGGATAGTGTTAAAGCGCACATAGGGCGCAGTGTTTTGATAGGTTCAGACTGGTTTTGAGCTGTAATACTAAATTTTGGAAAATAACACAATTTTACTTTAAACTTAATACTTTATTAAATTCTGCAAACTTTTAGTGTCGACTGTTTTGGATTCTTGCAATCTCGAACGCGTCCCGTTGATCCCAATACGTGGACCCCACGCTCGCTGGGATCTGGAGACCCGAAAACTGTTTGTTTTTGCGGAAACCCTGAAAAGTCGATATTTTATTTGAAAATTCTTATTATTGTCTCTGATAATTCAATTTTGGTTTAGAAATCTAGATTTTTTGTGTAACCTGTGTCTTGCCGTTCGGTGGCACACGGAGGGTGTGGCTCTCCTAATTTTGTATTGTTATAAATATTTAAATTCACTAAATTTGTTTTCAAATATCAGTTTTTGGGCCCCCCTTGAAATTTTTTGCTCCCGGTCGTTCCAGATTATCACACCATTAAACGCGTCTCGTCGAGCCCGACACGTGGATACCACGCATGCTGGGTCAGGACGCAGTAAAACTGCAAAATTTCTTATAATCGATTTTAATCGATTACGTCATCGCGTCTAATGTAAGGAAATCCACCTAAGGTGTGCAGTAACGAAAAATTTGACGTTAAGAATTTTGTTTTTAATTTACATTTTTTCTTGGTTGTGGTGTGGATAGTGTTAAAGCGCACATAGGGCGCAGTGTTTTGATAGGTTCAGACTGGTTTTGAGCTGTAATACTAAATTTTGGAAAATAACACAATTTTACTTTAAACTTAATACTTTATTAAATTCTGCAAACTTTTAGTGTCGACTGTTTTGGATTCTTGCAATCTCGAACGCGTCCCGTTGATCCCAATACGTGGACCCCACGCTCGCTGGGATCTGGAGACCTGAAAACTGTTTGTTTTTGCGGAAACCCTGAAAAGTCGATATTTTATTTGAAAATTCTTATTATTGTCTCTGATAATTCAATTTTGGTTTAGAAATCTAGATTTTTTGTGTAACCTGTGTCTTGCCGTTCGGTGGCACACGGAGGGTGTGGCTATCCTAATTTTGTATTGTTATAAATATTTAAATTCACTAAATTTGTTTTCAAATATCAGTTTTTGGGCCCCCCTTGAAATTTTTTGCTCCCGGTCGTTCCAGATTATCACACCATTAAACGCGTCTCGTCGAGCCCGACACGTGGATACCACGCATGCTGGGTCAGGACGCAGTAAAACTGCAAAATTTCTTATAATCGATTTTAATCGATTACGTCATCGCGTCTAATGTAAGGAAATCCACCTAAGGTGTGCAGTAACGAAAAATTTGACGTTAAGAATTTTGTTTTTAATTTACATTTTTTCTTGGTTGTGGTGTGGATAGTGTTAAAGCGCACATAGGGCGCAGTGTTTTGATAGGTTCAGACTGGTTTTGAGCTGTAATACTAAATTTTGGAAAATAACACAATTTTACTTTAAACTTAATACTTTATTAAATTCTGCAAACTTTTAGTGTCGACTGTTTTGGATTCTTGCAATCTCGAACGCGTCCCGTTGATCCCAATACGTGGACCCCACGCTCGCTGGGATCTGGAGACCTGAAAACTGTTTGTTTTTGCGGAAACCCTGAAAAGTCGATATTTTATTTGAAAATTCTTATTATTGTCTCTGATAATTCAATTTTGGTTTAGAAATCTAGATTTTTTGTGTAACCTGTGTCTTGCCGTTCGGTGGCACACGGAGGGTGTGGCTCTCCTAATTTTGTATTGTTATAAATATTTAAATTCACTAAATTTGTTTTCAAATATCAGTTTTTGGGCCCCCCTTGAAATTTTTTGCTCCCGGTCGTTCCAGATTATCACACCATTAAACGCGTCTCGTCGAGCCCGACACGTGGATACCACGCATGCTGGGTCTGGACGCAGTAAAACTGCAAAATTTCTTATAATCGATTTTAATCGATTACGTCATCGCGTCTAATGTAAGGAAATCCACCTAAGGTGTGCAGTAACGAAAAATTTGACGTTAAGAATTTTGTTTTTAATTTACATTTTTTCTTGGTTGTGGTGTGGATAGTGTTAAAGCGCACATAGGGCGCAGTGTTTTGATAGGTTCAGACTGGTTTTGAGCTGTAATACTAAATTTTGGAAAATAACACAATTTTACTTTAAACTTAATACTTTATTAAATTCTGCAAACTTTTAGTGTCGACTGTTTTGGATTCTTGCAATCTCGAACGCGTCCCGTTGATCCCAATACGTGGACCCCACGCTCGCTGGGATCTGGAGACCTGAAAACTGTTTGTTTTTGCGGAAACCCTGAAAAGTCGATATTTTATTTGAAAATTCTTATTATTGTCTCTGATAATTCAATTTTGGTTTAGAAATCTAGATTTTTTGTGTAACCTGTGTCTTGCCGTTCGGTGGCACACGGAGGGTGTGGCTCTCCTAATTTTGTATTGTTATAAATATTTAAATTCACTAAATTTGTTTTCAAATATCAGTTTTTGGGCCCCCCTTGAAATTTTTTGCTCCCGGTCGTTCCAGATTATCACACCATTAAACGCGTCTCGTCGAGCCCGACACGTGGATACCACGCATGCTGGGTCAGGACGCAGTAAAACTGCAAAATTTCTTATAATCGATTTTAATCGATTACGTCATCGCGTCTAATGTAAGGAAATCCACCTAAGGTGTGCAGTAACGAAAAATTTGACGTTAAGAATTTTGTTTTTAATTTACATTTTTTCTTGGTTGTGGTGTGGATAGTGTTAAAGCGCACATAGGGCGCAGTGTTTTGATAGGTTCAGACTGGTTTTGAGCTGTAATACTAAATTTTGGAAAATAACACAATTTTACTTTAAACTTAATACTTTATTAAATTCTGCAAACTTTTAGTGTCGACTGTTTTGGATTCTTGCAATCTCGAACGCGTCCCGTTGATCCCAATACGTGGACCCCACGCTCGCTGGGATCTGGAGACCTGAAAACTGTTTGTTTTTGCGGAAACCCTGAAAAGTCGATATTTTATTTGAAAATTCTTATTATTGTCTCTGATAATTCAATTTTGGTTTAGAAATCTAGATTTTTTGTGTAACCTGTGTCTTGCCGTTCGGTGGCACACGGAGGGTGTGGCTATCCTAATTTTGTATTGTTATAAATATTTAAATTCACTAAATTTGTTTTCAAATATCAGTTTTTGGGCCCCCCTTGAAATTTTTTGCTCCCGGTCGTTCCAGATTATCACACCATTAAACGCGTCTCGTCGAGCCCGACACGTGGATACCACGCATGCTGGGTCAGGACGCAGTAAAACTGCAAAATTTCTTATAATCGATTTTAATCGATTACGTCATCGCGTCTAATGTAAGGAAATCCACCTAAGGTGTGCAGTAACGAAAAATTTGACGTTAAGAATTTTGTTTTTAATTTACATTTTTTCTTGGTTGTGGTGTGGATAGTGTTAAAGCGCACATAGGGCGCAGTGTTTTGATAGGTTCAGACTGGTTTTGAGCTGTAATACTAAATTTTGGAAAATAACACAATTTTACTTTAAACTTAATACTTTATTAAATTCTGCAAACTTTTAGTGTCGACTGTTTTGGATTCTTGCAATCTCGAACGCGTCCCGTTGATCCCAATACGTGGACCCCACGCTCGCTGGGATCTGGAGACCTGAAAACTGTTTGTTTTTGCGGAAACCCTGAAAAGTCGATATTTTATTTGAAAATTCTTATTATTGTCTCTGATAATTCAATTTTGGTTTAGAAATCTAGATTTTTTGTGTAACCTGTGTCTTGCCGTTCGGTGGCACACGGAGGGTGTGGCTCTCCTAATTTTGTATTGTTATAAATATTTAAATTCACTAAATTTGTTTTCAAATATCAGTTTTTGGGCCCCCCTTGAAATTTTTTGCTCCCGGTCGTTCCAGATTATCACACCATTAAACGCGTCTCGTCGAGCCCGACACGTGGATACCACGCATGCTGGGTCAGGACGCAGTAAAACTGCAAAATTTCTTATAATCGATTTTAATCGATTACGTCATCGCGTCTAATGTAAGGAAATCCACCTAAGGTGTGCAGTAACGAAAAATTTGACGTTAAGAATTTTGTTTTTAATTTACATTTTTTCTTGGTTGTGGTGTGGATAGTGTTAAAGCGCACATAGGGCGCAGTGTTTTGATAGGTTCAGACTGGTTTTGAGCTGTAATACTAAATTTTGGAAAATAACACAATTTTACTTTAAACTTAATACTTTATTAAATTCTGCAAACTTTTAGTGTCGACTGTTTTGGATTCTTGCAATCTCGAACGCGTCCCGTTGATCCCAATACGTGGACCCCACGCTCGCTGGGATCTGGAGACCTGAAAACTGTTTGTTTTTGCGGAAACCCTGAAAAGTCGATATTTTATTTGAAAATTCTTATTATTGTCTCTGATAATTCAATTTTGGTTTAGAAATCTAGATTTTTTGTGTAACCTGTGTCTTGCCGTTCGGTGGCACACGGAGGGTGTGGCTCTCCTAATTTTGTATTGTTATAAATATTTAAATTCACTAAATTTGTTTTCAAATATCAGTTTTTGGGCCCCCCTTGAAATTTTTTGCTCCCGGTCGTTCCAGATTATCACACCATTAAACGCGTCTCGTCGAGCCCGACACGTGGATACCACGCATGCTGGGTCAGGACGCAGTAAAACTGCAAAATTTCTTATAATCGATTTTAATCGATTACGTCATCGCGTCTAATGTAAGGAAATCCACCTAAGGTGTGCAGTAACGAAAAATTTGACGTTAAGAATTTTGTTTTTAATTTACATTTTTTCTTGGTTGTGGTGTGGATAGTGTTAAAGCGCACATAGGGCGCAGTGTTTTGATAGGTTCAGACTGGTTTTGAGCTGTAATACTAAATTTTGGAAAATAACACAATTTTACTTTAAACTTAATACTTTATTAAATTCTGCAAACTTTTAGTGTCGACTGTTTTGGATTCTTGCAATCTCGAACGCGTCCCGTTGATCCCAATACGTGGACCCCACGCTCGCTGGGATCTGGAGACCTGAAAACTGTTTGTTTTTGCGGAAACCCTGAAAAGTCGATATTTTATTTGAAAATTCTTATTATTGTCTCTGATAATTCAATTTTGGTTTAGAAATCTAGATTTTTTGTGTAACCTGTGTCTTGCCGTTCGGTGGCACACGGAGGGTGTGGCTCTCCTAATTTTGTATTGTTATAAATATTTAAATTCACTAAATTTGTTTTCAAATATCAGTTTTTGGGCCCCCCTTGAAATTTTTTGCTCCCGGTCGTTCCAGATTATCACACCATTAAACGCGTCTCGTCGAGCCCGACACGTGGATACCACGCATGCTGGGTCAGGACGCAGTAAAACTGCAAAATTTCTTATAATCGATTTTAATCGATTACGTCATCGCGTCTAATGTAAGGAAATCCACCTAAGGTGTGCAGTAACGAAAAATTTGACGTTAAGAATTTTGTTTTTAATTTACATTTTTTCTTGGTTGTGGTGTGGATAGTGTTAAAGCGCACATAGGGCGCAGTGTTTTGATAGGTTCAGACTGGTTTTGAGCTGTAATACTAAATTTTGGAAAATAACACAATTTTACTTTAAACTTAATACTTTATTAAATTCTGCAAACTTTTAGTGTCGACTGTTTTGGATTCTTGCAATCTCGAACGCGTCCCGTTGATCCCAATACGTGGACCCCACGCTCGCTGGGATCTGGAGACCTGAAAACTGTTTGTTTTTGCGGAAACCCTGAAAAGTCGATATTTTATTTGAAAATTCTTATTATTGTCTCTGATAATTCAATTTTGGTTTAGAAATCTAGATTTTTTGTGTAACCTGTGTCTTGCCGTTCGGTGGCACACGGAGGGTGTGGCTCTCCTAATTTTGTATTGTTATAAATATTTAAATTCACTAAATTTGTTTTCAAATATCAGTTTTTGGGCCCCCCTTGAAATTTTTTGCTCCCGGTCGTTCCAGATTATCACACCATTAAACGCGTCTCGTCGAGCCCGACACGTGGATACCACGCATGCTGGGTCAGGACGCAGTAAAACTGCAAAATTTCTTATAATCGATTTTAATCGATTACGTCATCGCGTCTAATGTAAGGAAATCCACCTAAGGTGTGCAGTAACGAAAAATTTGACGTTAAGAATTTTGTTTTTAATTTACATTTTTTCTTGGTTGTGGTGTGGATAGTGTTAAAGCGCACATAGGGCGCAGTGTTTTGATAGGTTCAGACTGGTTTTGAGCTGTAATACTAAATTTTGGAAAATAACACAATTTTACTTTAAACTTAATACTTTATTAAATTCTGCAAACTTTTAGTGTCGACTGTTTTGGATTCTTGCAATCTCGAACGCGTCCCGTTGATCCCAATACGTGGACCCCACGCTCGCTGGGATCTGGAGACCTGAAAACTGTTTGTTTTTGCGGAAACCCTGAAAAGTCGATATTTTATTTGAAAATTCTTATTATTGTCTCTGATAATTCAATTTTGGTTTAGAAATCTAGATTTTTTGTGTAACCTGTGTCTTGCCGTTCGGTGGCACACGGAGGGTGTGGCTCTCCTAATTTTGTATTGTTATAAATATTTAAATTCACTAAATTTGTTTTCAAATATCAGTTTTTGGGCCCCCCTTGAAATTTTTTGCTCCCGGTCGTTCCAGATTATCACACCATTAAACGCGTCTCGTCGAGCCCGACACGTGGATACCACGCATGCTGGGTCAGGACGCAGTAAAACTGCAAAATTTCTTATAATCGATTTTAATCGATTACGTCATCGCGTCTAATGTAAGGAAATCCACCTAAGGTGTGCAGTAACGAAAAATTTGACGTTAAGAATTTTGTTTTTAATTTACATTTTTTCTTGGTTGTGGTGTGGATAGTGTTAAAGCGCACATAGGGCGCAGTGTTTTGATAGGTTCAGACTGGTTTTGAGCTGTAATACTAAATTTTGGAAAATAACACAATTTTACTTTAAACTTAATACTTTATTAAATTCTGCAAACTTTTAGTGTCGACTGTTTTGGATTCTTGCAATCTCGAACGCGTCCCGTTGATCCCAATACGTGGACCCCACGCTCGCTGGGATCTGGAGACCTGAAAACTGTTTGTTTTTGCGGAAACCCTGAAAAGTCGATATTTTATTTGAAAATTCTTATTATTGTCTCTGATAATTCAATTTTGGTTTAGAAATCTAGATTTTTTGTGTAACCTGTGTCTTGCCGTTCGGTGGCACACGGAGGGTGTGGCTCTCCTAATTTTGTATTGTTATAAATATTTAAATTCACTAAATTTGTTTTCAAATATCAGTTTTTGGGCCCCCCTTGAAATTTTTTGCTCCCGGTCGTTCCAGATTATCACACCATTAAACGCGTCTCGTCGAGCCCGACACGTGGATACCACGCATGCTGGGTCAGGACGCAGTAAAACTGCAAAATTTCTTATAATCGATTTTAATCGATTACGTCATCGCGTCTAATGTAAGGAAATCCACCTAAGGTGTGCAGTAACGAAAAATTTGACGTTAAGAATTTTGTTTTTAATTTACATTTTTTCTTGGTTGTGGTGTGGATAGTGTTAAAGCGCACATAGGGCGCAGTGTTTTGATAGGTTCAGACTGGTTTTGAGCTGTAATACTAAATTTTGGAAAATAACACAATTTTACTTTAAACTTAATACTTTATTAAATTCTGCAAACTTTTAGTGTCGACTGTTTTGGATTCTTGCAATCTCGAACGCGTCCCGTTGATCCCAATACGTGGACCCCACGCTCGCTGGGATCTGGAGACCTGAAAACTGTTTGTTTTTGCGGAAACCCTGAAAAGTCGATATTTTATTTGAAAATTCTTATTATTGTCTCTGATAATTCAATTTTGGTTTAGAAATCTAGATTTTTTGTGTAACCTGTGTCTTGCCGTTCGGTGGCACACGGAGGGTGTGGCTCTCCTAATTTTGTATTGTTATAAATATTTAAATTCACTAAATTTGTTTTCAAATATCAGTTTTTGGGCCCCCCTTGAAATTTTTTGCTCCCGGTCGTTCCAGATTATCACACCATTAAACGCGTCTCGTCGAGCCCGACACGTGGATACCACGCATGCTGGGTCAGGACGCAGTAAAACTGCAAAATTTCTTATAATCGATTTTAATCGATTACGTCATCGCGTCTAATGTAAGGAAATCCACCTAAGGTGTGCAGTAACGAAAAATTTGACGTTAAGAATTTTGTTTTTAATTTACATTTTTTCTTGGTTGTGGTGTGGATAGTGTTAAAGCGCACATAGGGCGCAGTGTTTTGATAGGTTCAGACTGGTTTTGAGCTGTAATACTAAATTTTGGAAAATAACACAATTTTACTTTAAACTTAATACTTTATTAAATTCTGCAAACTTTTAGTGTCGACTGTTTTGGATTCTTGCAATCTCGAACGCGTCCCGTTGATCCCAATACGTGGACCCCACGCTCGCTGGGATCTGGAGACCTGAAAACTGTTTGTTTTTGCGGAAACCCTGAAAAGTCGATATTTTATTTGAAAATTCTTATTATTGTCTCTGATAATTCAATTTTGGTTTAGAAATCTAGATTTTTTGTGTAACCTGTGTCTTGCCGTTCGGTGGCACACGGAGGGTGTGGCTCTCCTAATTTTGTATTGTTATAAATATTTAAATTCACTAAATTTGTTTTCAAATATCAGTTTTTGGGCCCCCCTTGAAATTTTTTGCTCCCGGTCGTTCCAGATTATCACACCATTAAACGCGTCTCGTCGAGCCCGACACGTGGATACCACGCATGCTGGGTCAGGACGCAGTAAAACTGCAAAATTTCTTATAATCGATTTTAATCGATTACGTCATCGCGTCTAATGTAAGGAAATCCACCTAAGGTGTGCAGTAACGAAAAATTTGACGTTAAGAATTTTGTTTTTAATTTACATTTTTTCTTGGTTGTGGTGTGGATAGTGTTAAAGCGCACATAGGGCGCAGTGTTTTGATAGGTTCAGACTGGTTTTGAGCTGTAATACTAAATTTTGGAAAATAACACAATTTTACTTTAAACTTAATACTTTATTAAATTCTGCAAACTTTTAGTGTCGACTGTTTTGGATTCTTGCAATCTCGAACGCGTCCCGTTGATCCCAATACGTGGACCCCACGCTCGCTGGGATCTGGAGACCTGAAAACTGTTTGTTTTTGCGGAAACCCTGAAAAGTCGATATTTTATTTGAAAATTCTTATTATTGTCTCTGATAATTCAATTTTGGTTTAGAAATCTAGATTTTTTGTGTAACCTGTGTCTTGCCGTTCGGTGGCACACGGAGGGTGTGGCTCTCCTAATTTTGTATTGTTATAAATATTTAAATTCACTAAATTTGTTTTCAAATATCAGTTTTTGGGCCCCCCTTGAAATTTTTTGCTCCCGGTCGTTCCAGATTATCACACCATTAAACGCGTCTCGTCGAGCCCGACACGTGGATACCACGCATGCTGGGTCAGGACGCAGTAAAACTGCAAAATTTCTTATAATCGATTTTAATCGATTACGTCATCGCGTCTAATGTAAGGAAATCCACCTAAGGTGTGCAGTAACGAAAAATTTGACGTTAAGAATTTTGTTTTTAATTTACATTTTTTCTTGGTTGTGGTGTGGATAGTGTTAAAGCGCACATAGGGCGCAGTGTTTTGATAGGTTCAGACTGGTTTTGAGCTGTAATACTAAATTTTGGAAAATAACACAATTTTACTTTAAACTTAATACTTTATTAAATTCTGCAAACTTTTAGTGTCGACTGTTTTGGATTCTTGCAATCTCGAACGCGTCCCGTTGATCCCAATACGTGGACCCCACGCTCGCTGGGATCTGGAGACCTGAAAACTGTTTGTTTTTGCGGAAACCCTGAAAAGTCGATATTTTATTTGAAAATTCTTATTATTGTCTCTGATAATTCAATTTTGGTTTAGAAATCTAGATTTTTTGTGTAACCTGTGTCTTGCCGTTCGGTGGCACACGGAGGGTGTGGCTCTCCTAATTTTGTATTGTTATAAATATTTAAATTCACTAAATTTGTTTTCAAATATCAGTTTTTGGGCCCCCCTTGAAATTTTTTGCTCCCGGTCGTTCCAGATTATCACACCATTAAACGCGTCTCGTCGAGCCCGACACGTGGATACCACGCATGCTGGGTCTGGACGCAGTAAAACTGCAAAATTTCCCCCGCCCACCCACCCTATAGCGTCATTAGGCATATCGACTCGGAATAACTTTGATATAGAAAAATTTCGAAAAATTTAATTTTGTATTTTAAAATTTTCTTCACTTATTTTATCATTAGTTTGATCATTGAAATTAATATAACATCAAAAATTTACCATATTTTCCATTATACTAATATATTTAAAAACATTTTCACAAAAAAAAAAAAAAAAAAAAAATATTGTTCTACTTACCTGACTGTGTAGCGGCTGCGCTGCTCTCATACCATCTGAAATAAGAAAAGATTTTCTTTAAAATATACACACAAATATTGACTTTTACAGGCCTTTTACACCTGTAAAGAATTCATCTTCGACTATATTGACGCATCCCCTTGACAATAAACTACTCCCACTTTAAAAAATGTTCGGTTGCGGATATAGAACTCCCGCGAAGGACGTTGGCAGTAAGCCGACAAAAACTAATAAAACTCCCGATAACAATAGTCCGAAAGGGGCTACCGGTACCTCTGTCGCGCAGGCGCGGCGCAGCATAGAATCCCAACTCGAAAGAGTAGAAGAAACTGGCGGCGCCGGGTCTGCGAGGCAGAGGCCACGTTTGAACCCAACGGACAATAAAGCTATAGCCAAGAAAACGACAACAACTGCAAGCTCGTTAGACAAGTCCCCCAAAAGGGACTCGGAATATTTAAATAGGACATCCGAAGCAAAAGCTTGTCTCATCAAACTTAGACTTCAGATAAATAACAGTCGAAATCTCAAGACAGAGATTAAAAATGAAGTTATAGAGGCCGCGGATAGATTATACAAACTGGTTAGAGATGCGGAAGAAGACAGAGCTTACAGAGAAGGAATCGGAAAGGACATGCACTGTGAGAAACAAGGGAGAGTAAAACCTGCAAACGAACAAAGGGAAACAGGGACGAATTCGACAGGGCAAAATGATATTGTTAAGAAACTTGAAGAGCATGCTAAACTACTAAATGAAAACAAAGAAGAGATGATGAAATTAAATGAAGAAATGAAAAAGCATAGGGAAGAGTGGTTAAATAAAGGAAGTTATGCAAATGTGCTGGCTGCACCACCGAAAAATAAACTTAGAGAGCCCACAACAACAATGCACTCAATCGTAGTGACTTCGGTGGATCAGGCAGACTCAGGTGAAGACGTATTCGAAAAAATAAGAAAAAGAATTAATGCAAAAGAGGAAGGCCTAAAAGTAGACAGTATACGGAAGGCAAAGGATAGAAAAGTAATAATCGGATGCAGGACGAAGGAAGAGTTAGGAAAGATAAAGGAAAAGATAAGGAAAGCGGAAGGAGAACTGAATATGGAAGACGTAAAAAACAAACAGCCGTTGATCATTCTGAAATATGTCCTCAGCATCAACTCTGACGAAGACATCATCAAAGCCCTCAAATCCCAAAATGAACATCTGCTTGGAAACTTGAGTGATTGTGAGACCGAGATAACTGTCAAATACCGCAGGAGGACTAGGAACCCACATGTCTGCCATGTGGTCCTGCAGGTGCCAACGACAGTGTGGAGGATATTGATAGAGGCAGCGTCTGTACATATAGATATACAACGGGTCCGAGTAGAGGACCAATCTCCCCTGGTGCAGTGCTCGCGCTGCCTTGGCTTCGGACATGGGAAAAGGTTCTGCCGGGATCAAACGGATGCATGTAGTCACTGCGGCGGGCCTCACCACAGGTCAGATTGCCCTGACTGGGTGGCGCAAGTACCGCCAACGTGCTGCAATTGCATCCGGGCGAAACTAAGCGGAACCGACCATAACGCATTCAGCGCGGAGTGCCCCGTGAGGAAGAAGTGGGAAACTCTGGCGAGATCAACAGTCGCGTACTGCTAAAGTCGATCCCAGAGTCCCAGATCAGACCGAGATGGTTGGAAAACTGGGATCCCACGAATTCCAAACGGGGACCGTATGCGTTGAGACTAAGAGGCAAGGCAGCGCGGGGATTGACGGGATGAGAGAAGTCCTTACTATGTGTATAGAGCAATGCCTGCGGGCACTCATCAACGGAACAGTCCCAAATATAAACACCAATGGGAAACTATATAGTGAATATATAGGTAACAATGCCTGCGCTGAGGGTACTCCCGATCTGCTGGACGAGCCGAGGGTCAAAAAAGCATGAAAACAAAAGTACAACATAAAAATTAAATAGGGAAATTGTTTTGTACGTAAAAATAAATAAATAATTAAACATAATAAATAAATAAAAACTAATAACAAAAAAAAAAAAAAAAAAAAAATAATAATTAAATAAGTAAATAAACATAATAAATAAATAAAACTTATAAATAAATAAATAAAAATAAATAAATAAAAAAAAAATAGTATGTATAAATAAAATTGACTTACCTATGTAGATCGAAGAACTCTGATGAATGCAGAGACCGCCAGCGGCGAAGGAGGAACCCGATGCGCAGCGCGAGTCCAGAGCACAGTAGCCGTCGATCAGTGCCCGCAAGCGAACAAAAAGGATATTCAGACATAGTAAAAAGACAATACTTTATATACACACAAATACACTATTTTTAACTAAAATATAGACCACTATATGTCTGAATCCGCATTTCCTGAAACAAACCTATCCGTAGAAATAATTAAGAATATAATTGGCAGATCAATTCATCAAAATAAAAAAGAGCATAAGCATAAAATATCAGATACAAACGAATAAATTGTTATTAAGTGTAAGATATAGAAATAGTTTACTTAAATACATAATATAAGATTATGTACGAATAGTAAATATGACAATGTAGGATATAAGCAACTAGAATTAGAAAAGATATTACGATATAAGAAATAGATAAGAAATTTAAGCTATGTAGAAGAGCAATTAAGGCCTAAATAAAATTAAATGTGAACATACATATAGAAATAGAATACATAAGAAAATAATATAAGAAATATAAACCCTAAGCATAGATATATAGATTAAGATAAATGAAAACAAATTCACTTCAAATGAAAAGTGAAAAACAACCCTCAGCACTATATTGTAAACCCAACAACTGTATAAAGGCCCTGATTTTGTCGGGGGAGCAGAGTGGGCAAAGAGCCCACAATAAAAAAAAAAAAAAAAAAAAAAAAAAAAAAAAAACCTAACCTAACCTAACCTAACCTAACCGGTTAACAAATTTGTTTTTAATTTACATTTTTTCTTGATTGTGGTAGAATAGTGTTAAAGCGCACATAGGGCGCAGTGTTTTGATAGGTTCAGACTGGTTTTGAGCTATAATACTACATTTTGGAAAATAACATAACTTTACTTAAAACTTAATACTTTATTAAATTCTGCAAACTTTTAATATCGACTTTTTTGGATTGTTGCAATTTCGAACGCATCCCGTTGATCCCGATACGTGGACCCCACGCTCGCTGGGATCTGGAGACCCCAAAACTGTTTGTTTTTGCGGAAACCCTTGAAAGTCGATATTTTAATTGAAAAATTCATATTATTGTCTCTGATAATTCAATTTGGTTTAGAATTCTAGATTTTTTGTGTAACCCGTGTCCTGCCGTTCGGTGGCGCACGAAGGGTGTGGCTATCCTAAATTTGTATTGTTATTAATATTTAAATTCACTAAATTTTGTTTCAAATATCAGTTTTTGGGCCCCCCTCGAAATTTTTTGCTCCCGGTCGTTCCAGATTATCGCACCATTAGACGCGTCTCGTCGGGCCCGACACGTGGATACCACGCATGCTGGTCCTGGACGCACTAAAACTGCAAAATTTCCCCCGCCCACCCACCCAATAGCTGCATTAGGTATATCACCTCGGTACTATTTTTACCAAAATAATTGTAAAAAATTTAAAACTTCGAAATTTTGTTTCACTTATATCTACGAGGTTAGATACACCAATTAGAAACCCCGCGCTTGTTTTATATACACCAAAACCAGATCTTTACTTTTGACCGAACTTCAGGCACTTTACACCTGATAGTAAACTTTATATTTACCTTGGACCTGACAAGCAATCTACACTTGCCATTAATATAAGCAACAAACACTTTGACACATCTCCCTGACTAACCCCAATACAAAACAAAACAAATGTTCGGTTGTGGTTATCGTACGCCTGCAAAGGAAATAAACACTAGACCAACTCAATCAAGCCAGATGAGTCAGAATGATCAGACACCGGACAAAGGAAGTCCAAAGAAAATGAGTGGGACGAAAGTTGCACAAGCCCGACGGAGCCTGGAGTCCCAGATGGGGAAACCTGAGGAAACAGGATCAGTTGGAACTTCTGGAACCGCTGCACTCATGAAACCACGCATGAAAACATCACAACCGGAAGAAAGAAATTTGACGAAAAAGCTGAAACAAACCACGATCACAGTAGAGAACTCCCCGAAGAAAGATCAAGATCACACATATACTAACAGATTAGCAGAAGCAAAAGCATGTATGATTAAAATAAGATTGCAAATTAATAATAGCAGAAATTTAAAAACGGAAATTCGGACAGAAGTGATAGAAGCAACAGACAGACTATATAAATTAGTGAAAGACGCCGAAGAAGGGAAGACCTACAGAGGAGATGGCAATAAAAACGAAACATCAGAGAGTGGAAAAGACAAACAAGGAGAAAAAGACACTACAAAAAAATTGTTAGAAACAGAAACAGAAATAATCAAAAAAATTGAGGAACATAGCAAGCTTCTGGATAAAAACAGGGAGGAGATGAAAGTATTACGAGAGGAAATGAGGAAGCAGCGCGAAGAATGGGAGAAAAGAACCAGCTACGCAAAAGTGGTAGCTGGAATGAGGGGAAAAACACAAGAAAAGGAAGTGATGCACTCTGTCCTGATAACATCAGCAGATGAACAAGAAACGGGAGAACAAGTTTACGAAAAAATCAGACAAACAGTGAACGCAAAGGATGAAGGGTTAAAGATAGACAAAATAAGGAAAGCAAAGGACCGAAAGGTAATTGTAGGATGTAAGTCAAAGGAAGAACTACAAAAGGTGAAAGACAAAATAAAAAAGCTGAAGGAAAACTAAACATGGAAGACATCAAAATAAGGACCCACTGATCATCTTGAAGAACGTCCTAAACAGCAACACCGATGAAGACATATTAAAAGCAATCCAAATGCAAAATAAACACATTCTTCGGGACATAGCAGAGGACTGCAAAAAATGGTGATAAAATATAAAAAGAAGGCCAGAAACCCACATGTATCCCATGTGATTCTCCAAACACCATCGGAGATCTGGAAGCGCCTGACAGACCAAGGCTTCGTACATATCGACATGCAGAGGATTCGAGTGGAAGATCAATCACCACTCATCCAGTGCTCACGTTGCCTGGGATATGGGCACGGAAGGCGATTCTGTCGCGAA
Organism: Hyles vespertilio; assembly: GCA_009982885.2. Classification (NCBI taxonomy): domain Eukaryota; kingdom Metazoa; phylum Arthropoda; class Insecta; order Lepidoptera; family Sphingidae; genus Hyles; species Hyles vespertilio. The sequence goes on from WUWR02000254.1 coordinate 18,370, forward strand.
CAAATAGACGCGTGCAGCCACTGTGGAGGACCACACAGGAGAACAGAATGTGCTGACTGGATGGCACAGGTACCTCCGACCTGTTGTAATTGCAGCAAAGCAAAGTACAGCAGGACGGAGCATAATGCCTTCAGTACAGACTGCCCAGTACGACAAAGATGGGAGGTAATAGCGAGATCCACCATAGCGTACTGCTGAGGTGGACCCAAAGAACCGCGACCAGATGCCCCCCCCGGAAAGCGCAAGGCCACTGCTGGTCGCACAAGCGAATTTACAAAGAAAGCAACTGGCGACTACAGAATTCCTAATAGAAGCAAAAAGGAGAGGGGTGACCTTCGCGCTAATTCAGGAACCATACGTGGGCGGACAAGGCAGAATGAAGGAGTATAAGGGAATAAGGATATTTCAAGGAGTGGGAAGACCGGGAGCTGCAGTGAAAGCATCCATCGCTGTGTTCGACGACGAAATAGACGTGACCCAGTGTCCAACCCTCACAACCAACAATATTATAGCGATAAAAGTCCGAACTAAAACGCGAGAAATAGCGCTGGTCTCTTACTATTTTGAGCCAGATCAGCCTATAGAACCGTATCTGCAGCAATTGGGGAGAGTTAGAAATGAATTGAGGCCCTGCAAAATTGTTATCGGAGGAGATACAAATGCAAAGAGCATATGGTGGGGAAGCACAAGGACGGACAAAAGGGGAGAGGAAATGGCAGGAGCTATAGAAGAATGGGAAATGCAGGTTCTCAACGACGGCAGTATGCCCACTTTTGATACCATCAGAGGAGGCAAAAGATACACAAGCCACGTTGATGTGACAGCTTGCACGAGGGATCTTCTAGGACTGGTGACGGAATGGAAAGTGGAAGATAATATAACGAATTCTGACCATCACACTATAACTTTTAAAATTAACATAAAAATTGAAAAAATTCAAATTAAAAGGACAACAAGGATATACAATACAAAAAAAGCAGATTGGGAAAAATTTCACGAGAAAATGGAACAACTGAAAATAGAAAATAACCTAAATACAGAAGAAATAAACAAAATAAAAAATAAATATGAAATAGATGTAAAAGTAAATACATATAACAAGATAATACAAGAAGCATGTAACCAATCAATACCAAAAAAGAAACAAAATAACAAATCTGACTTACCTTGGTGGACTGAAGAGCTCACCAGACTAAAACAGGAGACTGTCACCAAGAGAAGACGAATCCGCTGCGCTGCACCTATCCGGAGAGCTGCTGTCGTCGCTGAGTACCTGGAAGCAAAAGAAAAATTTGAAAAAGAAGCAAAAATTGCCCAGATAGAAAGCTGGAAACAATTTTGCGGGAAGCAGGACAAGGAAAGTGTATGGGAAGGGATATATAGGGTCATAGGGAGGATAACTAAAAGGACAGAGGATATACAACTGACGAAGGATGGAAAGTCCCTTAGCCCAGAGGAATCGGCGAAGGTCTTGGCGGAAGTATTTTATCCTGAGGATAAAGCAACCGAAGACAACCAACATCATCGGAACATAAGAATAATGGCTGCGCGAATAAATGATGGCCCAGATAATGAAGATCTGGATCCACCATTTACACATCAAGAGCTGAAAGACGCAGCAGCCAGCTTTAATGCTAAGAAAGCCCCTGGAGCAGATGGTTTCACCGCAGACATCTGCAAGCAAGTAATTCATCAAGACCCAGAGTTGTACCTATCACTGGCGAACAAATGCTTACAACTAGGCCACTTCCCGACCACCTGGAAGGAGGCAACGGTCGTAGTCCTCCGAAAGCCCGGTAAGGAGGACTACACAAACCCAAAATCATATAGACCGATAGGTTTGCTGCCGGTGATGGGGAAGATTCTGGAGAAAGTAGTGGTGGGAAGAGTGAAGTGGCATCTGCTCCCTAGGATGAGTACCCGACAGTTTGGCTTTGTGCCCCAAAGGAGCACCGAAGACTCCCTCTACACCCTCCTGACATATGTCAGAAGAAAACTAGATGAAAAGAAAATCACCATCATAATCTCATTGGATATAGAGGGAGCCTTTGACAGCGCCTGGTGGCCGGCTATAAAGGTCAGACTGTCGGAGGAAGAGTGTCCGAAAAATCTGAGACGGGTAGTAGATAGCTACTTCGAGAGCCGCAGAGTCAAGGTTCGCTTTGCCGGGCAAGAGCATGAAAGAGGGACCTCCAAAGGATGCGTACAAGGATCAATTGGAGGTCCCATCTTCTGGAACCTGCTCCTCGACCCACTGCTGAAAGAGCTTGACAGAAGGGGTAACTACTGCCAGGCCTTCGCCGACGATATAGTTTTGGTGTTTCATGGCGAAGAAATGGGAGAGATCCAACGACAAACAAACGACACGTTAGCCTATGTTCAGGGTTGGGGAGTCAAGAATAAACTAAAGTTCGCACCACATAAAACCAACGCGATGGTGGTGACCAGAAAGCTCAAATATGACTCTCCAATCCTGAGCATGGCTGGCGTTGCCATTGCTCTCACAAAAGAGATTAAAATCCTGGGCTTAACGATAGACCACAAACTCACATTTAACTCACACGTACAGAACATCTGTAAAAAAGCTATAGGTTTCTATAAAAAGCTAGAAACGGCAGCGAAAGTGCAGTGGGGTTTAAGTCCAGAGATTGTCCGGCTCCTTTACACAACAGTCGTGGAACCGACAATATTCTACGCGGCTAGCGCATGGGCACCAGCAAGCAAAAAGATAGGAGTCAGGAAGCAGCTCGATCTTGTTCAAAGGGGTTTCGCTCAAAAAATGACGAAGGCCTACAGGACAGTCTTTTTTTTTTTTTTTTTTTTTAACGAGAGTAAAGCTCCTTTAGCCTTCCTTCCGACACTCGGGGGAGATCGGAAGGGGCGTGTCGGGGTCTCCGGCCTTCCAGCCTGTTATCAGGCTGGGTCCCTACCGAGATCTAAAAAGATCTTTTGCCGGCATACCGACTAAAACCTCTCGGTGGCCATCACGCGCGTTATGGGTGACAGGCGATGTGGACAGGCGAATGGCGCCCATTTAACTCGCCGTGTCACCCGGCGCACAGCCAAATATGGCTCCTCACATGTTGGGAGGGCGCAGATGCCCCCTCTTTCCCTACTTCGGACGCCCATGGTGAGATGGGCGTCCGCGACAGACACGAGGCCACACGTTCTGCCGCCCATCTCGGGGTCACTCCCGACGTGAGCACACAGCCCCCGCTGTGTGCTTAGCGACCCCGATGACCCCTTTTAGTCGCCTCTTACGACAGGCAGGGGATACCGTGGTGGAATTCTGGCGCCCCTTGACCACTGGGCGGGGCGCCGGGTCAGCCATTGTCATTCACCCGGCGCCTCCTTCTCGGTTGGCGGCGGCGGGTGGGATCGTTCCGCTCACGATCCCGCCCCGCGCTCTCCTTCTGCGAGATGATGATCTCACAGAAGGTAAGCATGGCCTGCCATGACCTCCTACTCTCAACCATGGAAGGAATCACGGCTGAGAGTGAGAGGTCCTCTCCGATGGCTGCTCGGAGAGCTGCGCGCTCCTCTTCCCAAGCTGAACACTCCGAGAGAGTGTGCTGGGCGTACAGGACAGTCTCACTGAACTCGGCCCTACTACTCGCAGGCGTTTTACCACTCGATATAAAACTAAGAGAGATGGCGCTCCTATATGAAATAAAAAAAGGGCATAGCCGGCGAGTGGTAGGAGACCGGGGGGTGGAAAGTCCTGTGGCCTTCACCAAATTAAAACACCCCGCGCATAAAATATCCCCTAGCTTCCAATGCCTGGTGGACGGTGCAGAAGTGGAACAGCATACCAGCAACAGCCACAAAATATACACGGACGGCAGCAAGCTTGAGGATAAGGTTGGAGCAGCATTATCCATATGGGATGATGCTGCCGAAACCAAATCCAAAAAGCTTAAGCTGGAAAACTTCTGCACCGTCTACCAGGCGGAACTTCTAGCCCTTAAGGTCGCATATGAAGAGGCCGAGAATATAAAAGCCAATCAGTGCAGCATCCTTAGCGACTCTCGAGCCGCTCTGGAAACAATCACAAGAGGAGCCTCTCTCCACCCCCTAGCATTCAAAATTTCTGAAAGCATACACCGCCTAAAAACGCAAGGCAAAATAGTAAAACTATTTTGGATCAAAGCTCATGCGGGATTAGCGGGGAACGAGCGGGCCGATGAGTTAGCTAAGGATGCTGCTCTGAAAAGCAAGAAAAGCCGGATTATGACAAGTGCCCCATTTCATTTGTCAAGCGGCAAATCCGCGAGGAGTCGCTTGTCGAATGGAATGCACGGTACAAAGAGGGACATACGGCATCCACAACGAAGGTTTTCTTCCCCGACGCCATCGAAGCGTACAGAACTGTTAAAAAAATAAAAATAGATAACATATTGACACAAGTGTTAACGGGACATGGTGGATTCTCCGAATACCTAAACCGCTTTAGGTGCAAAGAGAGTCCAGCATGTCCCTGCGACCCAGCATATGAAGAGAAAATAACACATATACTTACAGAATGTCCACGGTTTTTAAGACAAAAATATAACCTGGAACAAGAAATTAATGTTGAAATAAAAGAAGAAATATTAAGCAAATTGATAAAAGAAAAAGAATACAGAAATAAGTTTCTCAAATATTGTATAGAAATATGTAAAATAGTAATAAGGAGCAATAAGTGAAAATATTTACTGGAATACATAATATGATATTATGTATACATAGTAAAACGGATAAATATGTATGAAAATAAAAAAAATAAATAGATATAGCATAAGATAGTTATATATAAGTAGATGATAAGCTTAATATAAGAAACTATGTAAATACTAAGTATGAAAAGAAATGCAAAACAGAAAAAAAAAATACATAAATACAATAGTAATGTAAAAAAAGAACAGAAAACTAAAAACATAGAATTAAAGCTGAAATCCCCAACATTCTTACCCATCTAGAAGTCGATAAAAACCCAAAAATAATGGGCAGTAACAAACTGGAAAAACATAATACTAAATAAAAATAAAACTACAAACCCCATTCAAAAGACTCTGATCCCATAGTCAGGGGGAGAAGATTTTTTTCAAAATAAAAAAAAAAAAAAAAAAAAAAACCTAACCTAACCTAACCTAACCTAACCTAACCTAACCTAACCTAACCTAACCTAACCTTTTTTTTTTTTTTTTTTTTTTTTTTTTTTTTTTTTTTTTTTTTTTTTCTCGCGGGGAAAATCCCTTTACGGACCATCCCACCCCCCAAGGGGCGAGGGTGTGTCGGACTCACCGGTGCGCCTTCCGGCCCAGCGAGACGTGGAGCTGGGTCGGGTCCCTATCGTAGTCTGCGCACCGAAATACCGACTAAAAACCCCGCGTCGGCCACCATCGGTGCACTTTGGAGACGGCCCCGGGATACCGCTCAACGGACGCGCCAGGACCGCCTCCTTGTGCACTGCCGCTTAGCGACGCAGCTTTGGACGCGTGTTGCGTCACGTCTCGGGGGCCGCCAAGATAGGGACGGCGGCCCCGCGTGGCCTCTGCGGCGCCGGGTTAGTTGTTGTCCCGGCGCCTCCTACGTCTCCTGTGGCGACGAGCGGGATCGGTCTGCTCCCGATCCCGCTCAGCGCTCTCCTTCTGCGACATGACACGTTCGCAGAAGGAGAGCATGGCTCGCCACGAACTCCGGCTGCCGACCATGGCGGCGACCACGGCCGGCAGCGAAAGGTCACCTCCGATGACCGCGACGAGAGCGCTGCGCTCCTCGTCCCAGGCTGGGCACTCCTCTAGCGTGTGCTGGGCCGTGTCCTCACGGCAGTTGCCACAATGGTGGCACACGGCGGACTCCTCCGCTCCGGCTATGCGACACAGGTACGCACCGAAGCAGCCGTGCCCGGTGAGCACCTGCGTCAGCCGGTATGTCGGCGCACCGTGGCGCCTGTCCAGCCACTGTTCGAGGACAGGTCGCACTGCCGCGACGGTCCTCGTACCAGCACTAGGGTTCTCCAGCCTGGAACGCCACTCCTCCACAGCGGACCTGCGGAGGGAGGCCAAAATGGCCTCGACCTCTCGGGGGACCAACCTCTGCCCACGCCCGGACGCCTCCTCTCGCCGGAAGAAAGCCGACGAAAGGGTCCTCGCGTCCAGCACCCAGGGCAGAGTTCCCGCCAATACGCAGGCCGCCTCGTGCGAGACCGTGCGGTAGCCCCTGATAATCCGCTGCGCCACCATGCGCTGCGGACGATGCAGCAGGCGGACACAACGGTCGCCCAGGGACTCGGCCCAAACGGGACTCCCGTAGAGGGCCATGGACCGCACAACTCCAGCATAAAGGTTTCGGCAAGGGATGCCAGGACCATCAGTGTTGGGCAACAGGCGCCCCAGTGCGCCCGCCGCCCTCACCAGCTTCGGCGACAACTCCTCAAAGTGCGCGCGGAAATCCCATCGACTGTCGAGGACGAGACCGAGGTATTTCATCCTCGAGCCGACGGGAATCCGCACGCTCTCCACCGTGATGTGGGCCCCTGGCGGAGGCCCACACCGAGGACCGTGGAAACACACGGCCTCGGTCTTGTTGAGGGCCACCGTGAGGCCCAGTCGCCGAATCCTGCTCACCACCAGTCCAGTACCGAACGAGGCGAGCAGGGCGGACCTCTGGAACGTCCTGGCCGTCGCTGTCACTAGTGTGTCGTCCGCGTAGCAGACGACAGCGACGCCCCGAAGGTTGGTACCACGCAACACCCAGTCATAGCCGATGTTCCACAGGAGCGGCCCAAGAACCGAGCCCTGCGGAACACCGCACGACACTTCCCTACGGTGCCACCCGTCGGCGCCCGGATACACAACGCACCTGTCAGAAAGGTACGAGTGCACCAGACGCCGAAGGTAGGGTGGCACCTCGTGGTACCGCAGTGCTTCTTCGATGCAGGCCCAGGGCATGGTGTTGAACGCGTTGGCGATGTCGAGAGACACCGCCACCACGACTCCACCCCGGGACACCGCACGCTCCGCTTGTGCCTTCACCCGCAGAATCGCGTGGACCGTCGACCGGCCCCGCCGGAACCCGAACTGGCAGTCCGCCAGATCCGGGCCCGTTCCCTCCAGATGCTCGACGAGGCGCGCGTGGACTACGCGCTCGAAGAGTTTGCACACCTCGTCGAGCAACACGATCGGCCGGTAGGCCGAGGGCGAATCTGCGGGTCGCCCCTCCTTGCGGAGCAGGACAAGCTTGCCCGTCTTCCACCGCGACGGGAAGATGCCCTGCTCAAGGCACGCGGAGAAAAGGCCGCGGAGCCTCGTACCCAGCGACCCGACGGCCAGCACCCAGACACGACCGGGCACTCCGTCGAGACCCGGGGCCGAGTTTTGCTCCGCAGCCGAAGCACTGCCGCCTCTAGCTCTTGCGGCGAAACCTCCGGGATATCCCTTACCGAAACCAACGACGATGGCGCCGGTGGACGTGGCGCCATCGGTGGAGGAGTGAACTCCTCGGTGGCCGGAAACAAGGCCGCGACGACGTCCTCCAAAAGGTCGGTCCGGAGACTCTGGGTCAAGGGGGGCGCCCATGGGCGGAATTTCCGCATCGCCACACGGTACGGGCGCCCCCACGGATCTCTGTCCAGAGACCTCCGGAACTCTTCGTTCGCCGCGGCCTTCGCTTGCGCGATGGCCACCCGCAGCGCTCTCTTCGCCTCTCTGTGGAGGTCGAGAAGGTGCTGCCCCTGCTCGTCGTCGCCGGGTCTACGGGTCCGACGACGACGGTGCCTGGCGAGTCGGCGGCGCGCGACCTGGCAAGCCGCGCGCAGCTCTGTGAGCTCGGCCGACCACCAGTACACCTGGCGCTTCGCTGGGAGGCGGGTGACCCGGGGCATGGCCGCGTCGCAGACTCGCGACATCGCCACCCCGAACCATTCCGCCTCTTCCTCGACCCGCACCGGCCCGTCCGGCACGGGGAGCCACGCCTGAACAATGGCAGCTTCCTTCGCGGCCTCCACATCGAGGCGCTTCGCGGCCCAACGTCGGCCGCCCGTGAATCGGGCAGTCGGACCACCACCGGACTGGCGGGTGGAGACCTGGGAGGATGAGACGCTGAACCGAATGTAGAGATGATCGGACAGCGTCTCCTCCTCAACCAAAACCCTCCAGTCCCGAACACGGCGGGCAAGGGCCGGGGTGGCGAACGTGACGTCCACCACCGAACCGCCGTTGTGCCGCACGCACGTGTTCTCCGACCCCCGATTCAGGACGACCAACCCGATGGAGATCGCCCATTCCTCCAGGGCCTCGCCCCGCGCGTCGGTCACCGACGAACCCCAAGCCGAGGATTTGGCGTTGAAGTCGCCGGCTACAAGCACGGGGCGAGGCTGGCTGTCATGCTGTACCAGGGCCCCCAGGCGCGCGAGGAAAGTCTCGAATTCCGCCTGGGACCTGTTGGGAGAGAAATAGACTCCCACTATCCACACCCCTCCCACCAGGACCGCCACGCATCCCGCACCCTTCGCTACTTTTTCGAAGGGCGGAGAGCCGGCGGCGCCCTGGGTGAAGACGGCCACCGAGCCATCAAGGTCCCCTGCCCAGTCGTCACGGGCAGGGACAGAGTATGGCTCGGCGACCACAGCCACGTGAATCAACCACTGCGCCAGGGACTGTTCGAGCATGTGCTGTGCTCCTTCGCAGTGGTTGATGTTCGCCTGGAGGAAATTAAGATCCATCTAATTATGGGCGATCTCCATCGCCTCAGGGCGGGACGGTGTCGGCCGCACCGCAACCTCGGCTCCCACACCGCGTTGAGAACGGTGCGGGACCGAGGAGGCAGCGCAAGCCTTGCCGCCCACCCGGTGGTCCGCGGGTTTTCCGGCATCTGCGCAGATTGCGCAGTGCGGATCCGCGGAGCACTCTCGGGCTTTATGGCCGGGTTTACCGCAGCGGTAGCAGAGCCCGCTGCGGTCGCACTCGCCGGTGCATTGCACTCTAACGTGCCCCTTATAGAGGCATCGGTAGCAGCGCAGGGGCCGGGCCTCAAGCAGCCGCACTGCCGCTGCCACCCAACCCACGAGGACGCGCCCCGCCTTCACTATCTTCTCCGCTGCCTTGGCTGGGCAGCGGAGCCACACTGCGCCCAGGCCCGAGCGCCCGTCCCGGATCTCCCCGACCTTGACGTCATCGGAGGAGCACTCGCCGAGACGGGCGACGGCTGCTGCGACTGCCTCGGGGGTGGCTGAGGCGTCCAGCCCCGAGATCCGCAGCTCAGCAGTCTTCACGGGCCGGGAGACGCGTACGTCCTCCTCCGACCCGCGAAGGACCTCCCTCATTTTAACGATGAGGGAGTCGGCCTTCGCCTCCGACTCGGGCCCGGGCACCTCGAAGAGGTAAGCCCCGGTGGCTATTCGCCGCGACTTCAGCCCGGCTGTGATGCCGAGGCTGGCCAGGTCCACCTTTTGCTGGACCTTACGCAGGACCTGTGCGTATGAAATACCCCGCTTCAACGCCTCCGGCGTCACCGTGAGAGTCACGGCGGCTTTACGCGGGAGGCGGAGCTGGGGAGCAGCCCTGCGTGGGGCCTGAGCCGGCTGTTGGGCCGCCCGGGACTTCTTCTTGCCCCTCTTTGCCACCACAGTCCACGGAGTCTCCGTGGATGTGGTGGGTTGTAGGGGCGGGTGTGGCGTCTGCGACCGAGGCGGGGCGCGTTTACGGTTGCCTCGGGCACGTCGTCGCGGTTCTCGTTCAGCCACTTGTGCTTTAACCGGAGCAGCCGCAGTTGGCCGGGCTGTCGTCGCAGTCACTTTCGGCCGCGGAGCTGCTGCAGGACGACCAACAGCCGCAGGGGCAGCCTTTGTTTTTCCCGCTCCCAGGGCAGGCCATGAGTTGGCCGGTATTCCCACGACGGGTGGCTGCGGCGTCGGGGCTGCCTTGGCCCTGGCCCGGTCGGCGGCCAGCGGGGGGCGGAGAACCGGCTCCGGAGGCAGACGCATGGCGATCGCCTCAAGCCTGGCATCAACTTTTGCCATGTGCGACTCCAAAAGTTGCTTCAGCGCAACTACCTCCGGTGTATCTGAGCCCGCCACTGACTCAGCCGCTGGCTGCTGCTGCGTCCGGACCATGGCCATCAGGTCCTGCAACATTTTCCCCTGGGCGGTGAGGGCCGCCTCCAGCGCCGTCACCTTGTCCCGGAGGTTGGCCTTCTCCGCCTCGGCTCGGGCGAGCTCTGCTGATGGTGGCTCCTGCGCTATCTCTAGCAGCTCCAGCGCGCTGTCTTTTATTTCCTTGACGTACGTGCCTTTTAGGTTCTTGGCCGTACGTGCAAGATGTTGGAGCCGCTCTGCCATCTTTTTTAAGGCCTCACTATGAGTGGCTGGGGGAGGGTCCTTTGGTGCCGGCTTAGTCCGAGGGTTCGCCTCCTTAGCCTTCCGCAGTTCGACCTCGTCTGCTTCCAGCATCTCTGCCTCGGTAAGGCTTTCAGCAGCCAGGGCAGCCTCGTAGTCTCTCTGCGCCTTGGCAAGAGCTTCGTCATTGCTTCCTGGCGCTGGTAGGCGCCGCTTCGGTTTTTTGTTGGCAGTGCGGGAGTCTGTCTCGACCGTACTAGCCCCGTCACTGGCCCTGGGCCGCTTTTCTGCTGGGCGAGAGCCTCGTCGTTTTACTCGGCTTCTCCTTGGTTGCGAAGAGTCGCTGCAAGCCCCGGACTCCGAGTCGAAGTCACGGGGCAGCGCGTTCCTCTCCGCAGGAGGTCCCATTGACGAACCTGGTCGACTGGTCGCCGGAGAGATGTCCGACTCTGGCAGCCTATCCACCAATACAGAACATTGTTTTTTGATTTTTTGTGAACTATTCATATTGTTCCCACGAGTATGGGGGAAAAGAAGGTCCGCCCAGGCAGTGCCCCCTGTACCTGGGTAAGCCTAGCATAACCCGCCAGAGGGTCGGCCGGTACTCTGGCGGGGGTCGCACTAGAGACTGAACTGCCCATCAGCCATGCATCCCCTCGCGGTGCGCCGCCGCTTGGGATTCGGGGTACTTTTTATAGAGGCATCCTCCCTCGCGGTCCGGGCGGTTAAGCCAAGACCCTCGGTCCGGCAGGAGTGCGAGACATGACCACAAACCTCACAACCGGATTACGATATGCGACGGTGACCGTGGGAGGGACACTCCCAAAGCCCGCCCGGCGGCGGGGTAAGCGCACACCGGGCCCGCCGAAACCTCCGGGACAGAACCGGAGGGTGACCCAAATGGAGGGTCTCGCCTGCAACGACAGATGGAGGCGGCCGCCACAAAAGACAGCGACCGCCAAACCCCCTGCCCTCCCCGTCGGATATTCGCCGTCGGCCATCGTAGTTGCAGAACTGCAACTACTATGACCCACGTTGCCCAGGGTGCACCACGTGGAGGTTCCCGACATCGCACCCCAACCTTTTTTTTTTTTTTTTTTTTTTTTTTTTTCTCGCGGGGAAAATCCCTTTACGGACCATCCCACCCCCGAAGGGGCGAGGGTGTGTCGGACTCACCGGCGCCTTCCGAGCCCAGCGAGATGTTGTGCCGCCCGTGGATGTGGACGGGCGGCCGCTGGGTCGGGTCCCTACCACAATACGCGCCGAAATACCGACTAAAAACCCCGCGTCGGCCACCATCGGTGCACTTGAGAGACGGCCCCGGGATACCGATGAACGGACGCGCCAAGACCGCCTCTTTGTGCACCGCCGCTTAGCGACGCGGCATGAGACGCTTGTAGCGTCACGTCTCATCGCACCCCAACCTTTTTTTTTTTTTTTTTTTTTTTTTTTTTTTTTTTTTTTTTTTTTTTTTTTTTTTTTCTCGCGGGGAAAATCCCTTTACGGACCATCCCACCCCCGAAGGGGCGAGGGTGTGTCGGACTCACCGGTGCGCCTTCCGGCCCAGCGAGACGTGGAGCTGGGTCGGGTCCCTATCGTATTCTGCGCACCGAAATACCGACTAAAAACCCCGCGTTGGCCACCATCGGTGCACTTTGGAGACGGCCCCGGGATACTGCTGAACAGACGCGCCAGGACCGCCTCCTTGTGCACTGCCGCTTAAAGCGACGCGGCTTTAAACGCATTTTGCGTAACGTCTCGGGGGCCGCCAGGATAGGGAAGGCGGCCCCGTGTGGCCTCTGCGGCGCCGGGTTAGTTGGCGTCCCGGCGCCTAGTTCGTCGTCTGCGGTGACGACGAGCGGGATCGTTCTGCTCCCGATCCCGCTCGGCGCTCTCCTTCTGCAACACGACGCGCTCGCAGAAGGAGAGCATGGCTCGCCACGACCTCTGGCTGCCGACCATGGCGGCGACCACGGCCGGCAGCGAGAGGTCTCCACCCAAAACCGCAGTGAGAGCGCTGCGCTCCTCGTCCCAGGCTGGGCACTCCTCCAGTGTGTGCTGGGCCGTGTCCTCGCGGCAGTTGCCACAGTGGTGGCACACGGCGGACTCCTCAGCTCCGGCTACTCGACACAAGTACGCACCGAAGCAACCGTGCCCGGTGAGCACCTGCGTCAGCCGGAATGTCGGCGCACCGTGGCGCCTCTCCAGCCACTGTTGGAGGACAGGTCGCACTGCCGCGACGGTCCTCGTACCAGCACTTGGGCTCTCCAGCCTGGAACGCCACTCCTCCACGGCGGTCCTGCGGAGGGAGACCAGCATGGCCTCGACCTCTCGGGACACCAGTCTCTGCCCGCGCTGGGACGCCTCCTCTCGTCCAAAGAAAACTGACGAGAGGGTCTTAGCGTCCAGCTCCCAGGGCAGAGTTCCCGCTAGAACGCAGGCCGCCTCGTGCGAGACCGTGCGGTAACCCCTGACGATTCGCTGCGCCACCATGCGCTGCGGACGGTGCAGCAGGCGTACGCAACGAGGGTTCAGGGACTCGGCCCAAACGGGACTCCCGTAGAGGGCCATGGACCGCACGACTCCAGCATACAGGTTTCGGCAAGGGATGCCAGGACCATCGGTGTTGGGCAGCAGGCGCCCCAGTGCGCCCGCCGCCTTCACCAGCTTCGGCGACAACTTCTCAAAATGCGCGCGGAAATCCCATCGGCTGTCGAGGATGAGGCCAAGATACTTCATGCTCGAGCCGACGGGAACCCGCACGCCGTCCACTGTGAGGTGGGCCTCTGGTGGGGGCCCACACCGAGGTCCGTGGAAACACACGGCCTCGGTCTTGTTCAGGGCCACCGTGAGGCCCAGTCGCCGAATCCTGCCAACCACCAGTCCCGTACCAAACGAGGCTAGCAGGGCGGCTCTCCTGAAAGTCCTGGCCGTCGCTGTCACCAGTGTGTCGTCCGCATAGCAGACGACAGCGACGCCCCGAAGGTTGGTACCACGGAGCACCCAATCGTACCCGATGTTCCACAGGAGCGGACCCAGAACTGATCCCTGCGGAACACCGCACGTCACCGCTCTTCGGTGCCACCCGTTGGCGCCCGGATACACCACGCACCTGTCAGAGAGGTACGCGTGCACCATGCGCCGGAGATAGGGCGGCACCTCGTGGTACCGCAGTGCTTCAACGATGCAAGCCCAGGGCATGGTGTTGAAAGCGTTGGCGATGTCGAGAGACACCGCCACCACGACTTTGCCCCGGGACACCGCTTCTTCCGCCTGTGCCTTGACCCGCAAAATCGCGTGGATCGTGGACCGGCCCTGTCTGAACCCGAACTGGCAGTCCGCCAAGTCCGGGCCCGTGTCCTCCAAGTGCTCGACGAGGCGCGCGTGAACAATACGCTCAAAAAGCTTGCACACCTCGTCGAGCAACACGATGGGCCGGTAGGCCGATGGCGACTCTGCGGGTCGCCCCTCCTTCCGAAGCAGGACAAGCTTGCCCGTCTTCCATCGCGACGGGAAGATGCCCTGCTCCAGGCACGCGGAGAAAAGGCCGCGGAGCCTCGTACCCAGCGACTCGACGGCCAGCACCCAGACACGACCGGGCACCCCGTCGAGCCCCGGGGCCGAGTTTTTGCCCCGCAGCCGAAGCACTGCCGCCTCCAATTCTTGCGGCGAAACCTCCGGGATAATCCCTTCCGAAACCGATGACGACGATGGCGCCGATGGACGTGGCGCCATCGGTGGAGGAGTGAACTCCTCGGTGGCCGGGAACAAAGCCGCGACGACGTCCTCGACGAGGTCAGTCCGGAGACTCTGAGTCAGCGGGGGCGCCCACGGGCGGAGTTTTTTCATCGCCATGCGATACGGACGCCCCCATGGATCTCTGTCGAGAGTTCTCCGGAACTCATCATTCGCCGCAGCCTTTGCTCGTGCGATGACCTATCAGTTTGTGTTATTTATTGGATGTGCAGTGCTGTTGTGTACCTATCAGTGATTTTTCGACATTTCTTACACTTAAAATTTAAAAGTTAGAGAGAAATTCATCATTGAATTTTAAAAGTTTTGATAAATTGCATTTATCTCATCTCCTTTTGGTCGCTCAATGGTTTATAAATATTATGCTGATTCTCCAGTTCAAGACGCTGCTGAAGACGTACATATCACAAAGATAGGACCACTACAAGATACCAAAAAACAGTGTTATAAAAGGCAAGTCGACTGGCTTAACTTTCAAGGTTCATATTGTCTTTCCTATTACACCTAGCACCTGATTGACATAGTAGAAAATGGTTTTAGGGTACCATCTATACCCATGCCAAACCTAGTGAAAAACGATACACAAATAAAAAAGTCGATTTTCACCAAAGCTATATTTTCGCCGGGTTCTATTACGATCTCTATTTGATTGCTGCATTGGATAGAGAAGAAGCAGACGATTTCATCGACACCAACATCTTTAAGATCGGACATATATTAGAGACGATAGAGTGTTTTTAAAATTTCGTACAAAAATCTTTTCTATAGAACATTGTAGAACATTCTAGAAAATTCCAGATTAATTCCGGAATTTCCGGTAAAATCCCGCTCATAACACTTGGCGGGAATTACCGACCAATAGTTATTTATTGAAATTTTCATTGGCAGATTTGTGACAACCGCATATATTTATCTTTTATTTCATTGGTACACCTCTCAGCCTATCATTATTTATTTTAATTTTTATTGGCTGACTCGTGGACATATATTCTATCTATCTCTGTCTATCAGATACTTCACCCGCCTTTCTTTCCTATTCTCCGCATACATTACTGGTTAGTTGGGTCCTCTTGCTCTTCATCTTTCTCTGTCTATTCTACTATACACCTCACCACTTTTCATCACTTCTTCTCTTTTCTTTCCTATTCTCCTAGTACACCATCACATTAGAGCTTTCACATATATTTTCTCACTTTTCATTTTATTTATTTCTCATCTATCTCTGTCTATCAATATTTATCATTTATATTATTAGTACACTTTTCACCCAATCAATATTTATCGAAGTTTTTTATTGGCCAACACATAAACATATATATTCTCACTCTTCATCTATCTTTATCTATTTATCAAACACTTCACCTCCTCTCTTTCCTATTCTCCTAGTACACCATCACATTACAGCTTTCACCTATCTCTGTCTATTTATCAAACACTTCACCTCCTCTCTTTTCTATTCTCCGAATACATCATTACGTTAAACTTTTGGATATATATTTCTCTCCTTCTTAGAAACACTTCTTCATTTTCTGCTTCCCGCACACATTATCATTATTAACATCTCACAAGACTTTCCCCCTCCTCTTAAGAAATTTCTTACCTCACCCCCTCTTACCCATTTTTGATCACCTCACGAGACCTCCCCCCCCCCCCCGGAAATTTCTTACCTCACCCCCCCGTTGCCTATCTTTGAAATACTGCCCAATAGCCTCCCTACGAAACCCCCACCCCCTCCCCCCCCTGCCCCTCAAATATACCTCACCCCCCCTAAGTCTAACTCCGTTGTTATTAACCCTAAACCCACCGTGTCTAGGGTCATTGTTATCGTCCCTGAAAGATCTAACTTCTGACTCCTACCAAATTTAATTTTCAAAAATGATACGAACACCACCACATAAGAAGACTGCTTCTGCATCTGCAGACGACATTGGACAACCTATTCTTATTAAAAAACCATCAGTGGACACTTTTATAACAGATACTCCGCTGCCCACACAGTCCCAATCCAAGAATCAAACTAACTTAAACACTACTATCACAATTGAAGAAGACCCTATTATTGAAGATAAAGCTTATACAGACAGAACAACGGAGGCAAAGGCCTGGTATATGAAAGCCCGCCTTAAATTACAAAATAGTAAAAATCTAAAAAAAGAAATTAAAGATGAAGTTATCCATGCAACAGGAAAACTATATAGTCTTGTTAAAGATGCAGAAGCAGGACTCCCGTATAATAGTATTCCCTCAATCCCTATAACACAGAAACCACCCACTCCTTTACTTTCCTCACCTTCACTCCCAGACTCCCATAAACTTCCCGCCACTGCTAACGAAGTCACTAACTTAGAGTCATGTGGAGAGGTTCTTTTAAAGCTTGCTGGCTGTATTAGGAATGCAGTCAATGCATCTAAAAACGTTACCGGTACTAATAAGGATTTGATCAGATTCGCAACGGAGGAAATCAGTAATTGCGCCATCACTCTTCATAAATTAACTTCTTCCCCAACCAATAACACAAACCATTCTACCATCACTAAGCAAGATATTGCTGAATGTGTTCGTGATGAAATTAATAAAGCGTTACAATCGAATCATACACCTTGCACAACATACGCTAGCATCGCTTCCATGTCCACCGCTAAACAGACCTCATTCCCCAAACACACACCAGCACCTCCCAAAAATAGACCTGCCCTCATAATCACACCCAAAATCACAGTCAACACTAAACAAGACATCTTGACCGCAATGAAGAAAAGCATTTCATTTCGCGATTGTAAATACGCGCCATCCAAAGTACAATCTGTATCCAATAATAAACTTCGTGTAGAATTCGAGAAAGAAGAACAAAGAGATGATGCACTCAAGCGGCTACAGGCTACCAAAACGTCTCAGGTGAGTGCCGAACCTGCTCGAAAATTCAGGCCAATGTTCATACTTAAGGGCATTTGTAATGAAGTATCTACAGATGAACTAACTGAAATAATCAAAGAACAAAATACGGAGATAAGCTCCATTATCACTGATCCGGGAGACCTGACGTTCAGATTTAAAAGGCTTAACAGAAACCCCAACTTATATAATGCCGTATTCATTGCCAAACCAAATATATGGCATAAAGTTATCGAAATGGGGAGAGTCTGTGTGGAATATCAACGTATACACGCAGAAGACTTCTCCCCATTTATACAGTGCTTTAAGTGTCTCCAATTTGGCCACACTAAAGGTAAGTGCTCTGCGACTACCTCCCCCTGCGCGCATTGTGCGGACGCGAAACACAGCATAGACAACTGCCCACACAAAGCGACGCAGGGCACACAGAAATGTGTTAACTGTGTCGCACACAATACAC
This sequence comes from Hyles vespertilio, assembly GCA_009982885.2. Classification (NCBI taxonomy): domain Eukaryota; kingdom Metazoa; phylum Arthropoda; class Insecta; order Lepidoptera; family Sphingidae; genus Hyles; species Hyles vespertilio. The sequence continues at coordinate 35,790 of WUWR02000254.1, forward strand.
GTTTTAATGCTGACATCGATGTTAAACATAAGGCGACATCACTCACTTGCCCACGCCTGCGAGCCATGAAAGAGAGGATTAACGACCGTATCGACTATGGCTATTAACACCCTTTCCATAGTACAGTGCAATCTAGACTGCTCGAATAGTTGCCTGCGGGAGTTCGTCTCCTCTTTCATGGCGGGTCGACACAAGATTGCTCTTGTGTCGGAACCATATGTCGGCTCGCGGAACGAAGTTAGACATATCCCGGGAGCTGACGTGTTCCAATTTTGCACCGGAGAACGGGTTAAGGCCTGTGTCATAGTAAAATCCGACTATGGCACAGTGTTGGGCATGACACAATACTCCACAAGCAACCTAAGCGTGGTTAGGCTCGACATGGGTGGTCGACGCGTCTTTATCGCTTCCGCTTATGTGGAGCCCGCCCACGATGCACACGACACTCTACATCACATCGACACTTTCATTAAGTCGGCCCGGGGAGGCTCCATAATTTTAGGCGGGGACTTGAACGGTTGGCACCCATTATGGGGCAGTACCATTTCGAATCCTCGCGGGGACGCAGTTTTGGAGCTTGCCTGTGCCAATGACTTATACATTTGCAACACTGGTACAACCCCCACTTTCGAAACTGTCACACATGGACGTCCCCGAACGTCCATTATAGACATTACTATGGCGTCATACGACATCTTTGACGCCGTGAGAGAATGGCGGGTTGACCTCACACTATGTCCTAACTCACAACACAACGCTATTACGTTTTGCGTCGATGTCGGCACACTCACACACAACACTACACAACACACCACACTGTCCACTTTTCAATACAAAAGTGCTAAGGCAAGCTGGGCTCGCTTCAGTGACTCGCTGAACACCCAGTTTGCAGGCACTGATGTATTGGAAAGGAACATTCATTCTCTTAACACACATGAACTTGATAATATCATTACAGAAACAATAAACATTATACACATTGCTTGCAGAGAGTCTATGCCTATCAAAAGGGGAGGACCTAAGTTTAAGCCTCCATGGTGGACTGATGAGCTTGAGGGGAAAAAAACGACAAGTGATCAATCTACATAGAGCACTTCACATTGCGGCGAGGCGTGGACTACCCCCGGAGTCCTTGGTCTGTGAGTTTCAAAATTTAAAAGCGGAGTATGCGCTCGCTATCAGGAACGCTTCAAATAACAATTTTCGAGAATTTTGTGAACTACAGACCAAGGAAAACGTATGGTCACTCACAAATCGCCTCCTAAAAGAAACTACACCGCGACGTCCTCCAGCAACTCTGAATATCGGTGGACGGTTCACTGTCGGGGGAGAAGAAACTGCAACTGCTTTGTTGCAACACTTTTACCCTGACGATGGACCGGACACGGAACAAAACCACCACCTTCTCAGATCCCACAAAGATATTCTACCCGGCTCACCGGACGACCCTCCTTTCACTGCGGAGGAAGTGTTGGAATACATTAGTACAATGAACCCTAAAAAAGCACCTGGTCTAGATGGCCTCACATCCGATATCATACATCATTTTATTAAACTATATCCACATTTAATCACAGACATTTTTAACCGCTGCCTATCCTTACAACATTTTCCCCGACAGTGGAAGGAGGCTTATGTCAAAATTATCCCAAAGCCGGGCAAATCCGATTATAATTCCATTAGTTCGTTCCGGCCAATCGGGCTTCTGCCTGTGTTTGGTAAGTTGCTCGAAAAACTACTCATTAAAAGAGTAATGTATCGAGCAACAAAAAATGGTAAAACATCTAAAAACCAGTTCGGTTTCCGGGAGCAAACCAACACTACCGCTGCCATTCACACGGCTCTGGAGTTCGTCAGGGATGCCAAAGCAAATAAACGTCTGGCTGCTGCGGTGTCCCTTGACATCAAGGCAGCCTTTGATAATGCTTGGTGGCCTGCGCTGTTGCATAGGCTCAGAGTGATTGATTGCCCAAATAACATCTTCGGGCTTATCTTAAGCTACATTTCCGATCGTAGTGTCACTCTGGACCATGCCGGGGCTCGGGTCTCCAAGCATATGACCAAAGGGTGTATACAAGGGTCCACTTGTGGACCCGTGTTCTGGAATATCATCCTTGACGAGCTCCTTGAAAAACCACTACCTCCCGGATGCCAAATACAGGCATACGCGGATGACGTCCTGCTCTTGGCGTCGGCTAAAGACGTTGGGACACTTGAGCGTAATATTAACAACGCCCTAGAGAACATAGCTGCCTGGGGAAGCAGTGTTAAATTAACATTTGGCGCTGCTAAAACCCAGGCAATTGCGTTCACTCACAAGGCGAAAGCCGCACAGCTCAACATGGACGGACACACTATCAGCTTCTCTAAAGACATCAAACTCTTAGGAGTTGTGTTAGACGAGAAGCTGACCTTTCGCGAACACGTGCGTCACACCATCGAAAAGGCGACGAGGGTCTTTCACAGGTTGTGTTTATACGTGAAGCCCACATGGGGCATGAGCCCGGATAATGTGAACATCATCCACAACCAAGTGATTGTACCCATCGTCACTTATGCGGCTGGTATATGGGGGCACGTAGCAGCGAAAAAGTGTGTCAGTCGCATGCTTTTGAGTATGCAACGTGGCTTCGCAATAAAGGCCATCCGCGCATATTGCACAGTTTCAACCTCCGCCGCCCTGGCACTTGCACAATTCATCCCTATGGATCTACGGGTCCTAGAGACACACAAAGTTGAGGCGGCTCGGTTGACCGGAATTACCGACTTTCTCCCTCATGACATTACCCTTGAGCGTCCAACTCCAATCCAACTTTTATTACACCCTGCTGACAGAATTACTTTCCCCCTTCTCACCTCCTCTAACCTGGATGAGGCCAATGAGATACTTCGAAGCACTGCTGTACACATTTACACAGACGGCAGTAAACAGGACGATGGCAAGGTGGGGGCCGCTTTCGTGTGTTTTCACCCTGGTGAGGGAAACACTACGACCACCACTCGAAAAATCAAGTTGCATGACTGCTGTACGGTTTTTCAGGCTGAACTCATCGCCATACTTCATGCATGCCTTTGGGTTCGGGACCAACGATACCCCGATGTTCAAATTTTCACAGATTCGATGTCATCCCTTATGGCCCTTCAAAATAGAAGCAACACGCACCCAATTGTCTCACAAATTCACAAAATTATCTTTGAACACAAGCCAATTGGCAACATCGGGGTGTCTTGGGTCAGGAGTCATGTAGGTATTACAGGAAATGAAATGGCTGATCACGCTGCTAATTCTGCCACTGCTCTTCATAGTTCACCCAGTTACCATCACTTCCCCATATCATTTGTTAAAAGACATGCACGACAAATCAGCCTGAGTACCTGGCAGTCACGCTACGAGAGCGCTGAACAGGGCCAACACACCAAATCACTCTTTCCCAGTCTCGAGAATATCCGAGTGCTGTGGAACCAAATCACCCCGAATTTCCACCTCACGCAGGTCCTTACTGGACATGGTGCACATAGAGCTTATCTCCATAAATTCAAGTTAAGTGCTGTTAACACCTGCCCTTGTGATGATATTTCAGTTCAAAGTCCCGAACATTTACTGGAAAAATGCCCTAGATTCGGCATTGCACGCCTGCAGCATGAGGCTATCTGTAGCCGATATGACACATCTCCTTATGATATAACCCAACTAACCAATAATATTAAAAGTCTTTATTCTTATATTAATTTGGTCACATATATTTACAGTCGCCTAAAAATTTTTAATAAATAATAAAAATTTTAATTCTAATAAATTTCATGTTTTGTTTTTGTTTCTTTAACTATAATTTCCCTTTAATTGTAATAATCTTCAATGTTTCTCTAACTATTATTTCCCATTGTATATTTCTATTGCAATTGTAATTTACTAGCAAGTGAAAAAAAAAAAAAAAAAAAAAAAAAAAAAAAAAAAAAAAATCTAGTTCCATTCATTAATTTATTTCTTTACTGATTACTTGTCAATTTAGTTTCAATTAAATTTTATTTTATTCATTATTACTTAATTTAGTTTACATTTAAATGCGTTTATAAATCTTAATACGGTATGTTTTTATATTTCTTGTGTGTCATTCTTCTTGTATATTGTATTTCAATATTTTGTAACTATTAGGTTAATCTAATTTCATTATTAATTTATTTCTTTATTGATAATTTGTCAATTTCATTCAATCTCACTCATCATTTATTCATAAGAACTATTTATAAGTAGATTAATTTAATTTTGTTTATTATCACTTAATTTAATTTACTTTTAATACCTTTATAATTTTATATTATATCAATTAATTGTAGAAAAAAAAAAAAAAAAAAAAAAAAAAAAAAAACTAATTCCATTCATTAATTTATTTCTTTACTGATTACTTGTCAATTTAGTTTCAATTTAATTTTATTTTATTACTTAATTTAGTTTACATTTAAATGCGTTTATAATCTTAATACGGTATGTTTTTATATTTCTTGTGTGTCATTCTTCTTGTATATGGTATTACAATATTTTATAACTACTCGGTTAATCTAATTTCATTATTAATTTATTTCTTTATTGATAATTTGTCAATTTCATTCAATTTCACTCATCATTTATTCATAACAACTATTTATAAGTAGATTAATTTCATTTTGTTTATTATCACTTAATTTAATTTACTTTTAATACCTTTATAATTTTATATTATTTCAATGAATTGTGAAAAAAAAAAAAAAAAAAAAAAAAAAAAAAAAAAAAAAAAAAAAAAAACATCTCACCTCATTTTGAGATACATTAACACCTCACTTCATCCACACTCAAAGCAGCATCGGGAGGAAAATTCAAGCCTCCTGTTGCTTCCCTTCACACACCACACCAGCACAGGAAGGGTTACTGTATCAAATAGCAGAACCCCACTCCTTTGCTGGTATTTCTCATCCCACATATCATTCAGCGAACATTTTTCCATTTGCGTAACAATCAAAACACTCGACACATAGGCATTGAAAAAAAAAAAAAAAAAAAAAAAACCAAAAAACACAAGTACGCACCGAAGCAACCGTGCCCGGTGAGCACCTGCGTCAGCCGGAATGTCGGCGCACCGTGGCGCCTCTCCAGCCACTGTTGGAGGACAGGTCGCACTGCCGCGACGGTCCTCGTACCAGCACTTGGGCTCTCCAGCCTGGAACGCCACTCCTCCACGGCGGTCCTGCGGAGGGAGACCAGCATGGCCTCGACCTCTCGGGACACCAGTCTCTGCCCGCGCTGGGACGCCTCCTCTCGTCCAAAGAAAACTGACGAGAGGGTCTTAGCGTCCAGCTCCCAGGGCAGAGTTCCCGCTAGAACGCAGGCCGCCTCGTGCGAGACCGTGCGGTAACCCCTGACGATTCGCTGCGCCACCATGCGCTGCGGACGGTGCAGCAGGCGTACGCAACGAGGGTTCAGGGACTCGGCCCAAACGGGACTCCCGTAGAGGGCCATGGACCGCACGACTCCAGCATACAGGTTTCGGCAAGGGATGCCAGGACCATCGGTGTTGGGCAGCAGGCCTTCCCAGTGCGCCCGCCGCCTTCACCAGCTTCGGCGACAACTTCTCAAAATGCGCGCGGAAATCCCATCGGCTGTCGAGGATGAGGCCAAGATACTTCATGCTCGAGCCGACGGGAACCCGCACGCCGTCCACTGTGAGGTGGGCCTCTGGTGGGGGCCCACACCGAGGTCCGTGGAAACACACGGCCTCGGTCTTGTTCAGGGCCACCGTGAGGCCCAGTCGCCGAATCCTGCCAACCACCAGTCCCGTACCAAACGAGGCTAGCAGGGCGGCTCTCCTGAAAGTCCTGGCCGTCGCTGTCACCAGTGTGTCGTCCGCATAGCAGACGACAGCGACGCCCCGAAGGTTGGTACCACGGAGCACCCAATCGTACCCGATGTTCCACAGGAGCGGACCCAGAACTGATCCCTGCGGAACACCGCACGTCACCGCTCTTCGGTGCCACCCGTTGGCGCCCGGATACACCACGCACCTGTCAGAGAGGTACGCGTGCACCATGCGCCGGAGATAGGGCGGCACCTCGTGGTACCGCAGTGCTTCAACGATGCAAGCCCAGGGCATGGTGTTGAAAGCGTTGGCGATGTCGAGAGACACCGCCACCACGACTTTGCCCCGGGACACCGCTTCTTCCGCCTGTGCCTTGACCCGCAAAATCGCGTGGATCGTGGACCGGCCCTGTCTGAACCCGAACTGGCAGTCCGCCAAGTCCGGGCCCGTGTCCTCCAAGTGCTCGACGAGGCGCGCGTGAACAATACGCTCAAAAAGCTTGCACACCTCGTCGAGCAACACGATGGGCCGGTAGGCCGATGGCGACTCTGCGGGTCGCCCCTCCTTCCGAAGCAGGACAAGCTTGCCCGTCTTCCATCGCGACGGGAAGATGCCCTGCTCCAGGCACGCGGAGAAAAGGCCGCGGAGCCTCGTACCCAGCGACTCGACGGCCAGCACCCAGACACGACCGGGCACCCCGTCGAGCCCCGGGGCCGAGTTTTTGCCCCGCAGCCGAAGCACTGCCGCCTCCAATTCTTGCGGCGAAACCTCCGGGATAATCCCTTCCGAAACCGATGACGACGATGGCGCCGATGGACGTGGCGCCATCCGCGAAGGACCTCCCTCATTTTGGCGACGAGGGAGTCGGCCCTCGCCTCCGACTCAGGCCCGGGCACCTCGAAGAGGAAAGCCCCGGTGGCAATCCGCCTTGACCTTAGCCCAGCTGTGATGCCAAGGCTGGCCAGGTCCACCTTTGCTTGGACCTCACGCAGGACCTGCGCGTATGTGACTCCCCGCTTCAACGCCTCCGGCGACACCGTGATAGTCACGGCGGCTTTGCGCGGGAGGCGGAGCTGGGGAGCAGCCCTGCGTGGGGTCTGGGCCGGCTGTTGAGCCGCCCGGGACTTCTTCTTTTTGCCCCTCTTGGCCACCACAGTCCACGGAGTCTCCGTGGATGTGGCGGGTTGCGGGGGCGGTCGTGGCGTCTGCGACCGAGGCGGGACGCGTTTGCGGCTGCCTCTGGTTCGTCCTCGCGGTTCCCTTGCAGGGGCTGGCGGCGGGGCTGTTTTAGCCACGATCGGCCGGGCAGCTGCTGCGGGGCGGCCAGCGGCCGCAGGGCCGGCTTTTCGCTTTCCCGCTCCAAGGGCCGGCCATGAAGTGGCTGGTGTCCCTGCAACTACTGGCTGCGGGGCTGCCTTGGCTCTGGCCCTGTCGGCAGCCAGCGGAGGCCGGAGAATCGGCTCTGGAGGCAGCCGCATGGCGATCGCCTCAAGCTTGGCGTCAACCTTCGCCATGTGCACCTCCAGTAGCGCTTTTACGGCTTCGGCTTCTGTTGTGCGCGAAGTCGGCTCAGCAGCTGGCTGCTGCTGCGACCCGACCGCAGACATGAGGTCTTCCACCATCTAACCTAACCTAACCTTTTTTTTTTTTTTTTTTTTTTTTTTTTTTTTTTTTTTTTTCTCGCGGGGAAAATCCCTTTACGGACCATCCCACCCCCGAAGGGGCGAGGGTGTGTCGGACTCACCGGCGCCTTCCGAGCCCAGCGAGATGTTGTGCCGCCCGTGGATGTGGACGGGCGGCCGCTGGGTCGGGTCCCTACCACAATACGCGCCGAAATACCGACTAAAAACCCCGCGTCGGCCACCATCGGTGCACTACAGAGACGGCCCCGGGTTACCGTTGAGCGGACGCGCCAGGACCGCCTCTTGAACCTAACCTAACCTAACCTTTTTTTTTTTTTTTTTTTTTTTTTTTTTTTTTTTTTTTTTTTTTTTTTTTTTTTTTTCTCGCGGGGAAAATCCCTTTACGGACCATCCCACCCCCGAAGGGGCGAGGGTGTGTCGGACTCACCGGTGCGCCTTCCGGCCCAGCGAGACGTGGAGCTGGGTCGGGTCCCTATCGTATTCTGCGCACCGAAATACCGACTAAAAACCCCGCGTTGGCCACCATCGGTGCACTTTGGAGACGGCCCCGGGATACTGCTGAACAGACGCGCCAGGACCGCCTCCTTGTGCACTGCCGCTTAAAGCGACGCGGCTTTAAACGCATTTTGCGTAACGTCTCGGGGGCCGCCAGGATAGGGAAGGCGGCCCCGTGTGGCCTCTGCGGCGCCGGGTTAGTTGGCGTCCCGGCGCCTAGTTCGTCGTCTGCGGTGACGACGAGCGGGATCGTTCTGCTCCCGATCCCGCTCGGCGCTCTCCTTCTGCAACATGACGCGCTCGCAGAAGGAGAGCATGGCTCGCCACGACCTCTGGCTGCCGACCATGGCGGCGACCACGGTCGGCAGCGAGAGGTCTCCACCCAAAACCGCAGTGAGAGCGCTGCGCTCCTCGTCCCAGGCTGGGCATTCCTCGAGTGTGTGCTGGGCCGTGTCCTCGCGGCAGTTGCCACAGTGGTGGCACACGGCGGACTCCTCGGCTCCGGCTACGCGACACAGGTACGCACCGAAGCAGCCGTGCCCGGTGAGCACCTGCGTCAACCGGAATGTCGGCGCACCGTGGCGCCTCTCCAGCCACTGTTGGAGGACAGGTCGCACTGCCGCGACGGTCCTCGTGCCAGCACTGGGGTTCTCCAACCTGGAACGCCACTCCTCCACGGCGGTCCTGCGGAGGGAGGCCAGCATTGCCTCGACCTCTCGGGACACCAGTCTCTGCCCGCGCTGGGACGCCTCCTCTCGTCCAAAGAAGACAGACGAGAGGGTCTTTGCGTCGAGCTCCCAGGGCAGAGTTCCCGCTAGAACGCAGGCCGCCTCGTGCGAGACCGTGCGGTAACCCCTGACGATTCGCTGCGCCACCATGCGCTGCGGACGGTGCAGCAGGCGGACGCAACGAGGGTTCAGGGACTCGGCCCAAACGGGACTCCCGTAGAGGGCCATGGACCGCACGACTCCAGCATACAAGTTTCGGCAAGGGATGCCAGGACCATCGGTGTTGGGCAGCAGGCGCCCCAGTGCGCCCGCCGCCTTCACCAGTTTCGGCGACAACTTCTCAAAATGCGCGCGGAAATCCCATCGGCTGTCGAGGATGAGGCCAAGATACTTCATGCTCGAGCCGACGGGAACCCGCACGCCGTCCACTGTGAGGTGGGCCTCTGGTGGGGGCCCACACCGAGGTCCGTGGAAACAAACGGCCTCGGTCTTGTTCAGGGCCACCGTGAGGCCCAGTCGCCGAATCCTGCCAACCACCAGTCCCGTACCAAACGAGGCTAGCAGGGCGGCTCTCCTGAAAGTCCTGGCCGTCGCTGTCACCAGTGTGTCGTCCGCATAGCAGACGACAGCGACGCCCGAAGGTTGGTACCACGGAGCACCCAATCGTACCCGATGTTCCACAGGAGCGGACCCAGAACCGATCCCTGTGGAACACCGCACGTCACCGCTCTTCGGTGCCACCCGTTGGCGCCCGGATACACCACGCACCTGTCAGAGAGGTACGCGTGCACCATGCGCCGGAGATAGGGCGGCACCTCGTGGTACCGCAGTGCTTCAACGATGCAAGCCCAGGGCATGGTGTTGAAAGCGTTGGCGATGTCGAGAGACACCGCCACCACGACTTTGCCCCGGGACACCGCTTCTTCCGCCTGTGTCTTGACCCGCAAAATCGCGTGGATCGTGGACCGGCCCTGTCTGAACCCGAACTGGCAGTCCGCCAAGTCCGGGCCCGTGTCCTCCAAGTGCTCGACGAGGCGCGCGTGAATAATACGCTCAAAAAGCTTGCACACCTCGTCGAGCAACACGATGGGCCGGTAGGCCGATGGCGACTCTGCGGGTCGCCCCTCCTTCCGAAGCAGGACAAGCTTGCCCGTCTTCCATCGCGACGGGAAGATGCCCTGCTCCAGGCAACCTAACCTAACCTAACCTAACCTAACCTAACCGGAGTCGCATCGCAACCGCACGCGAAAGCGCCACGAAAATAGAGCGCTCCGCAGTCGAAAAATCGAAATAATAAGTTTTTGTGCACGGAAAAATCGTGATTTTTGGTGAAATTGTGAATAATAGTGACAGTGACACATTGTGAAAGTTTTGTGGAAATTGGATGGAAATTGACCAAAATAGTGAGTAAAACGTGGAATCCTAACCTCAAAAACACGTGCTCAAAACTTAAAAGTGAAACGCCGCTGTTAAACGATCGACGACATATAGTTTTTCAAGTGCGGAAAGTTGCGCAACGACACCCTCTACAACCCCAGAAAAAATTAGATTTTTCCACCCCATATATTTGGAGATATTTAATAAAACAAAAATTCACCACGTGGTGGAAAATCGCCTGGAAAAGAGATTTTCAAAAGTCTCTCCACCAATAAATATAGGGGCTTAGGAGAGAAATACGACCTCGAAAGAATTTTCGAAAAATCTTTAAAATAAGGACAATATTTAACGGAAAGTGTTTCAAAATTTCATCCCCAAAATTCAAAGGACCACAACTCGTCAAAACGATCTTTGACATACCCTTTTGAATGTGGATCCCTATAGCCTGACTCACATCTATCAGGCACAAAAAAGAAAATTCGGAAAAACACTTAAAACAAAAAAGATATAAAATAAAAACTGGGACAAGAAAATACGGAATTATTTAGAAAATTGAAAATAGCCGATTTTTCGAAAAATAAGACATATAGGAACCCGGAAAAGGTGCAGGAAGCATTTTTTACCCCCCCCCTAAGTCATTCACAAAAAATAAGCGAAATCGGTCAAAAGATAAAAAAGACGATTTTGAAATCGCTTCCCGAGGGAATAGCCTGGAGCTGTACGGATACGAAGTCTGTCTCAATAAGGAACCTGGAAGAAGACGACCTCAGGCAGCCAACGACACCAAGAACACCAGGATACGACCACGGGAACACCATCAAACCAACACCGGAACAGCACCTAAGGTTAAAATCTTTGAAAAATTTGTAAAAATTTAAGTTTAGAAATTAAATAGTAAATATAAATTTAAATAGTTATTAGAGTCAAGAACAAAAATACTACCTAATAGCTCAAGAATTGCAGAATCTAGTAAAAAAAACCTATTTAGAAAATACCTAATAAGTAAGGAGTTAAAAATTAAAAACCGAGGCAAGGTAGAAAATTGTAGTTATAAAATCAAATCATTGACCTCGAATATCAACCTTATTACCGACCTTAAAGGAAATTACCAAAGGTCTACCAAAGGTGCACGTAAATGGTAAAGACCGAAACTTGAACTTTGAATAATCATTGAATTATACATTGAAGGTTCCGGCAACCAATAGATATTTTTAAAATTGTGAATTGTATTGTATTTTATTGTATATGTACAGGATCCCAAATTTTTCTGGGACCAATTAATAACTATTGAATTGTGGATTGATGACAGCCCAGTTGTATTTAATTTAATTTAATTTCAGACTGACAGCTGGCCCCGCCCCCACTCCCTAAAAATCCAAACAAAATTTTAGGCTCCGCCCACTTTTTACGAAAAGTGTTCCCCAGACCACCCCCCACCCTCCCCCACCCTCAAATCAAAATAGTGCCCTATCGTCTCCCCGCGAAACCTACCCCCCCCCCACTTACCCCCACCACAAAATTTTACCTCACCCCCCCTATTCCTATCTCCGCTCCTATCAGTCGTAGACCCACCGACCTTGGGTTCGTTAGAACCGGCTCGGGGAGGGCTACAATCCTGCCCTGACAGAATCCCCAAATTCCCCCCCCCCCACAACCCCCCACACCCAAAAATATTTTTGAGGCCACCAATCGTCTCCCCGCGAAAACTTACCCCCCTCCCCCCCCCACCTGCCCCCACCACAAAATTTTTACCTCACCCCCCCTATTCCTATCTCCGCTCCTATCAGTCGTAGACCCACCGACCTTGGTTCGTTAGAACCGGCTCGGGGAGGGCTACAATCCTGCCCTGACAGAATCCCCAAATTCCCCCCCCACAACCCCCCACACCCAAAAATATTTTTGAGGCCACCAATCGTCTCCCCGCGAAACCTACCCCCCTCCCCCCCCCACCTGCCCCCACCACAAAATTTTTACCTCACCCCCCCTATTCCTATCTCCGCTCCTATCAGTCGTAGACCCACCGACCTTGGGTTCGTTAGAACCGGCTCGGGGAGGGCTACAATCCTGCCCTGACAGATTCCCCAAATTCCCCCCCCACAACCCCCCACACCCAAAAATATTTTTGAGGCCACAAATCGTCTCCCCATGAAACCTACCCCCCCTCCCCCCCACCTGCCACCACCACAAAATTTTTACCTCACCCCCCCCTATTCCTATCTCCGCTCCTATCAGTCGTAGACCCACCGACCTTGGGTTCGTTAGAACCGGCTCGGGGAGGGCTACAATCCTGCCCTGACAGAATCCCCAAATTCCCCCCCCCACAACCCCCCACATCCAAAAATATTTTTGAGGCCACCAATCGTCTCCCCGTGAAACCTACCCCCCTCCCCCCCCACTCGCCCCACCACAAAAATTTTTACCTCACCCCCCTATTCCTATCTCCGTTCCTATCAGTCGTAGACCCAACAGACCTTGGGTTCATTAGAACCGGCTCGGTGAGGACTACAATTCTACCCATACAGAATTCCTAAATTCCCCCCTCCCCCCACCACTATCCCGAAAAACCAAACTCAGCCAGTGGTGAACTAAGTGGAATCATTGACAGGGGCTGTCAAAAACCCGATTCTATATATCAATTGTATATAACAATCTAGTTTAAGACATAAATTAAAGTAGAATAAGTGACAGATAAACACTCCGAGAGTAATCTCGGAAACTATATACTTACCTGAGTAACGTTCGGGGACCACCCGCTGCACGCAGTGAGTTGCTTCAATACCGGCACCTGAAAAATAAAAGAAAGGTATTAAATATTTTAAATTTAAATTCTTAAGTTAAGTTGACCGTTGGTGAGCCTTTACACTCACCAACTCAGCATACATATATTGACCTCCTGCAAGCCATATACACTTGCAGGAATTTTAACATTATAAGACGCATTCCCCTAACATAACCTCTGGCCCCATATAAACATGTTCGGCTTCCGCACCCCAGCAAAGGACAGTAGGTCAACCAGCAAAACACCGGAAAAATCCCACAGCCCTATGGAAATCTCAGGGACCAAGGTCGCGCAGGCGCGGTTGAGCTTGGAATCTCAGATGGAGAGACCGGAGGGAACAAGTACGGCCGCGCCTGTGAGGCCGAAGTCAAGAGGTCTCCTAGGAGACGCCAAGGGTCAACCTAAAAAGGTAGTCCCGAGCGTCTCGCCACCTGGAAACACCGGGGGATGAATAGAGCGGCCGAAGCCAAAGCCTGTCTCATAAAAATCAAACTGCAAATGAACAATAGTAGGAACCTAAAAACTGAGATAAAAAATGACGTATTAGAGGCTACCGAAAGGATGTACAAATTGATAGTAGAAAGCGAGGGGAAAGGAGAAAAGAACAAAGGAAAGACATAAGAGACCCGACCCAAAGCCCAGAAGCAGCAAAGCAAGTAGAACATATAGATAAGGAATGGACAAAACACGAGACACTTATTAAAAAAATGGACGAACACATGGACATGTTGGAAAAAAACAGATTGGAAATGACTAAACTAAGAGAAGAGATAGAGCAAAACAGAGAGGAAATAAAACAAGGGAGAAGCTATGCAGCAGTACTAACAGGCCCTAAGGAAGGAAAACAAACACCGACCACGATGCATTCTATCGTCATAACAGCGGCGGACGAGGGAGCATCGGGCGAAGAGGTGTTCGACAAGATAAGGACGACCCTCAACGCAAAGGAGGAGGGCATACAAATTGACAGGATCAGGAAGGCGAAAGATAGGAGGTTATCGTGGGATGTAGGACAAAGGAAGAGATGGGCAGGGTCAAGGAGAGGATAAGGACAGTTGGGAAAGGGCTCAGGATGGAAGATGTCCAAAACAAGGACCCAATGGTCCTGCTGAGAGATGTACTCTCATATAATAAAGACGAGGACATAGTGCGAGCACTACTTACCCAGAACAAGGCTCTGTTGGGGGACGTGTGCGGGGACGGCGCGTGCCTGAAATTAAGTTTCAGGAGACGGGCGAAGAACCCGCATGCGTCCCACGTAGCGGTGCAGGTGCCACCGGTCGTGTGGAACCGACTCACGCAAGCGGGGGTCGGTACACATTGACGTACAGAGGATTAGAGTTGAGGATCAGTCCCCCACTGATTCAGTGCTCTCGCTGCTTGGGCTATGGGCATGGCAAACGGTTCTGCCGGGAACAGGTGGACGCGTGCAGCCACTGCGGGGGTGCTCACCACAGGTCGGAGTGTGCCGACTGGTTGGCGAGGGCTCCCCCGTCGTGCTGCAACTGCGCGAAAGCCAAGTTGGGCGGAACCGAGCACAATGCCTTTAGCCCGGAGTGCCCCGTGAGGATGAAATGGGATATCCTGGCGAGATCCGCCGTAGCATATTGCTAAAGTGGATCCCAGGAACCCAGATCAGGACCCCATCCCCAGCGAGCGCGGGGCCGACATCCGTGGCGCAAGCCAACCTCCAGAGGAAACAACTAGCTACGCTAGAGTTTCTTCTGGAGGCCGAACAGCGGAAGGTCGACTTCGCGCTACTCCAGGAGCCCTATGTGGGGGGACAGGGTAGAATGAGAGACCACCGGGGGGTGAGGATCTTCCAGGGAGACAACGGGCAGGGGGCCGTGGTCAAGTCAGCCATTGCAGTGTTCAATGACGGACTTGAATCCGGGACCACACAT
>WUWR02000255.1:0-51461 GCA_009982885.2 Hyles vespertilio
TTTGGCCTCGTCGGCAATCAGCAGCTTCGGGCTGCAGCTTACGCCATGGCAATCCTGATGCGCGCAACATGCCGCGGAAAGGCTGATGCGATAGCAACCCCATTGCGACTCTCCGACGCCCGAGTACCCGCTAAACATCCGCGTGATCAGTTGCAGTGGCGTGCGTCAAGGCCGCTTTTGGTGTTAGCCGCGATGGCGATCAGCGGTTAACCAACGAGCTCGCCAATGTTCAGCACATGGTTATTTTTTTGAGCGCTGTCCTCGGCTCCGGAAGATCATCGCTAATGCTTACCACGCAGACGGCCATTTTGACGGCTTCAGAGCAAAGCAAATCGGGGCCCCTCAAAGCGGATTTCTGCCGCCGTCGTATCGCCAACCTGCGCGGTAACAGTCCCCCTGTCACGACATGCGGTAACGCTTTTGCGCAGCCAGATTCACCAACAACGCCAATGGTTTGCCCTGCCTGAATGGTAAAGGAGACATCCTGTACAGCGCGCACACGCCCCTGCTCGCTGGCGAAGGAGATGGATAAGTTATTAAAGGTAATTAGCGGCTCGCTCATTTCAGGCTCCGTTTCATCTTCGGATCCAGCGCATCGCGCAGGCCCATAGCCCAGAACATTATGGCGAGGACGGTCAGAAAAGGCAATGCCCGGCGCATCAACAGCCATGGGCGACGCTGAAAGTCGATCAGGCTGTGCCGCGTCATATAGTGCCCAGAGGGCGTTGGCGTACGACGCCAAGGCCGAGGTAGCTAAGCGCGGATTCCTCAGGATGGCGTGGCCACCGCCAGGTCGCCATCACCCCAAATGGGTATGGTGTTCGGCAACAGATGACCGAACAGGCGGCGGCGCGAAGAGAGGCCCAGGACCTGCGTCGCCAGCATAAAATCACGTTCGCGCAGTGACAGGATTTGCCCGCGCACCAGCCGCGCCAGCTTCGGCCACTCCAGCAAGCTAAGCATCACTACTCCATGTAGATGCGCGAATCAGGACGAAAAATCCAGCTCAGACAACATCGCTCCGGCAACAATCAGCAGCGGCAGGCTGGGGATCGTCATCACCAAGATCCGCCATGGCGCATAATCAGTTTGTCCGTCCAGCCGCCGGCATAGCCGGATACCGCACCCAGCAGGTAGCCCAGAGCAACCGAAAGTAGCATGGTCATCAGGCCAATAATCAGCGAGATACGACCGCAAGCAGCAGGCGGGTATAAATATCGCGGCAAGAAAATCGGTGCCCAGCCAGTGTTCTGCGCCAGGCGGTTTGTTGATCATCAGCGCATCGGTGGCGTCATCTTTCCACGGCGACCAACACCGGGCCCAGCACGCACCAGATGGTCATGATTACCAGCAGAACCAGGCAAAGCATCGACAGATGATTGTGGCGCAGCGCTTTCCACGCCTGGTGCCACGGAGAAGGTGTGGCCTGCGCCATCGCCGGAATTACCGCCTTGCGTAAGCGGCGATTCGTAGAGAAAGGGAACCGAACATCACGACCTCACGCGAATGCGCGGGTCGGCCCACGCGTACAATATATCGGCAATCAGGTTGCCCACAATGGTTAATACCGCAAGAAACAGGGTGAACCCCATCAGCACCGGATAATCGCGGGCGGCCAGAGAATCAATATGAATATGCCCTGCGCCCGGCCAGTTAAACACCTTTTCGGTGATGATCGCGCCGGAAACAACCCCGGCAGCCTCAAAACCTAACAGGGTGATGATTGGCAGCAACGCATTTGCGCAGCGCGTGTTTAAGGATCACTGTACGTTCGCGCAACCCTTTAGCACGCGGTCGGTGCGGATAAAATCCATCTTGACTACGTCAAGCATGCTGGCACGGAAATAGCGCGTCCAGGCTGCCCGCCTGCAACATCACCAGCTGCCATGACCGGTAACACCAGATGCGCCGCAACCTGCATCACCCACACCCAGCCGTTATCGTCGCTGCCGGTGTTGGTCATGCCGCCCACTGGCAACCAGTGCAGATCGACTGCGAACCACTTAATAAGCAACAGGCAGAGAAAGAAGTTGGGAAAGACATGGCGGCGAACACCGACACACGCTCACCCAGATGATCGAACAGCGAATTGGTTTTCAGGCGCCGAGGCCATGCCCACCGCAAGCCCGATGCTCCAGTAAAACACCAGCGCAACGCTTGCCAGCAGGAAGAGAGTTCCAGATTACTGGTTAAGTTAGCTGGACTCACCGGAATTTGGTATTGCAGCGAGAACCCCAAATCGCCGCGCCGCAACTGCGAGCCAATGCAGATAGCGGGTAAGGATCGGTTGATTCGAGTCCATAAATAAGCTTTCAGTTCGGCGGCGCGGGCAGCGGTGTGAGGGTAATGTTACCGTCGATAAAGTCGCCTGGCGTTTTCGCGAAAGCATAAAAATAATCAGTGATGCGAGCAGCCGCATTGGCCAGGGTTTGCAGCAGTCGCCTGAGGATAAACTTTCGCATAGCTTTCTCATGACAACTGCCGGAGACCCGGCAGTGTTACTGTTATTAATGATTTTCACATCCGGCAGGGCTAACGGTCAGCCCGTTGTAGATATCTGGTTTAAAGCCGGTGACGCGGGCATACTGGCCGATAAAATCTCGCGGTTTACCCAGCAGAATCACCGGCGGATCGTCCGCCAGCACTTTATAAAGCTGGTGATAAATTGGTTTGCGTTTTTCCACATCCAGCACCGCATTACCTTCGTTGATCAGCTTATCAACCTGCGGATTGTTATAGCCGGACTCTTTCGCTTCCGTGCTGTAGTAATCCCACACGCCATCATGTGGATCGTTGAGTGTGCTGGTGCTGAAAGAGGCCAGGTCATAGTTACCGGCTTTACGCTGTGCCATGAGGGCGTTGAAATCCACCACCTGCGGCTTCAACAGCACGCCAATCTGCTGCCAGTTCTCTTTGGCGATGGGGATCAGCGCATCATTCAGCACTTTCTTGCTCACCAGCAGCGTCAACTCCAGACGTTTACCGTCCTTCACGCGGATTCCATCAGGCCCCGGTTTCCAGCCCGCTTCATCAAGAAGTTTCTTCGCCTGTGACGGGTTAAAATTTGTAGGATTCACGCCATCTGTGTTTATACGCCCATGAAATCGGGGCAATAGGTTCAATTGCCACTTTTCCATAGCCCTGATAAACCACATCAATCAACTTCTGGCGGTCGAGACCATAAATCAGCGCCTGTCGCACTTTCACGTCCTGCAACGCCGGGCGACGTACGTTGAATTCCACTTTGCTGTAGTCACTGGAGCCAAACAGGTTGATATTGGCGAAGCCCAGCATTTTCAGTTGTTCGATATCATCAGGGCGAGAAGTAAACGAGTCGTAATCGGTTTCGCCGGTCTGGAACAACTGGAAGTTAGTGGACGGGTTGGTTACGCGGTAGATAAAGCGCGGCGTCGGTGGTGTGCCACGGTAAAAATGGGTATTGGCGTGGAAACGAATCTCCTGGCCCGGAATATATTTGTCATAGACATACGGTCCGTTGCCCAGCGGTTTACCGTGCAACATGCGCAGATAGTCGAGATTGCCGCGCTGATACCCTTTCCCATAATACGCTTTCGACAACACCGGGCCGCCAATTTTCGCCAGCGTTGTCGCGCCAGGCTGCCCGGTGGTGACCTGTAATGTCAGCGGGTCGATCACTTTCAGGCCACTGACGCTATCAGCTTTTCCGGCTTTATACTCCGCGCCGCCCACAATGTTGGCGAGGGTGATGTCAGTATCGCCATCATATTTCGGGTCATGCAGCACGGTCAGGGTAAACGCCACATCTTCGGCGGTGAGGGGCGAGCCGTCGCTGAAAGTCAGGTGTGGGCGCAGCTTAATGGTATAGACATTGTTATCCTGACTAACGCTCCAGCTTTCGGCCAGGCCTGGCACCAGCTTGCCGTGGCTATCCCAGTCAATCAGACGTGAGAAAATCACGTTGGTGACGTTTTCGTCCCAGCCGTTAACAAAGAAATAAGGGTTAAAAATACCCTGCGGTTCAGAGATACCAGCCACCACAGTGTCTTTACGCAGCTTAGCCACTGCCGGAATCTGGCTGGCATCGGTGGCTGGTGTAATGCCCTCTTTTAAGGGTACATCGGCGAAAGAGGCTGAAGAGAAAGCCACCATACTGCTGAGTAACGCGATTTTAAGCGCCAGAGTAAAACGCGTGGGTTTTGTTTTTATGCTTTTCAGTAGGATGGACAAAATGGCTCCCTCATCAAATGTTTGTATGGAATTTACAAATCATGACGAAAGATAAAAGCCGCACCGCACCCTGTCTAACAACGAAACAATCTGGCTTATAGCTAATTATCATTAGTAGATTTATGAGAAAGCAATGCTTAATTTCATCTAAAGAAGATGAGACATTACGCGGGGCAGTCGAAGAGTTCTGATATCGTAAGGGGTTTGACAATCAATAATGTGAAAAACCACGCCAGTCAGTATCAGAAATTAATTCTGACAAGACCTTTTCTCAAAATGACCATACAAACCTATCTGCTTTGCTCCCCGTTGATACTTATATCCGGCGGTTAGGAATGTTCGCTTTTTGCCAGAGGCAGACCCTGAAACACTACGACCGTATCACTCTGCATATCAGACTGACCCGATAAAATTTTGCTAAAAAAATGGTCGTCTGATTTTCGGTTGTGCCGTTTTTGCTGAATGCTTAGATTCATTTTCAATCTAATTGAGAGGATATGGATATGAACTTCGCAGAACTCCACAACCAGTATGAGCCCCTTCTTATCGCTAACGTCTGGGATGTCGTCAGTACTGTCGCAGCGCAAAAAGCTGGCTATCAGGCTCTGGGAACGTCCAGCGCAGCAATAGCGGCCACATTGGGATATGAAGACGGCCAGGGCATGCCGTTTGATGAATTATTTTTTATTGTCACTCGTATCCGGGCAGTTAGCAGCCTGCCATTAAGTGTTGATATGGAAGCAGGATATGGTGATTCAGCCGAAGAGATAATAGTCAATCTCAAGCGCCTTGCTCAGATAGGTGTATCAGGCGTTAACCTTGAAGACAGCAGAGTCATTAATCGGGTTCGACAGCTTGATGATGTGTCTGAATTTTCGCGTAATCTGAGAGCAGTATGCGATGCGCTGAGAAGTGATGGTTATAACCTGTTTCTGAACGTCCGGCTGATGCTTACCTGCTCGGGCATGAAAGAGCGTAGAGGAGACATTATTACGGGGTCAATATTATAGAGCTGCAGGTGCTGACGGCCTGTTTGTTCCCTGTCTGACCTCAGAGGAAAGATATCAGCCTTATTGCAAATGCTATTGATCTGCCTCTGAATGTCATGTGTATGCCCGATCTTCCCTTGTTCGATAGACTGAAACTGGCCGGGGTAAGCCGCATTTCTATGGGTAATTTTGTTCATTCGGCCATTTCAGTCAAAGCTGACTGATTTAATGCATGCGATCCGGTTGCATCAGACATTTGAAGGACTTTTTGTTAATGAAGATTATCGATAAGAATCTTTGTGACGTCTGGTATCAGGCATTACTTGAACGCGCTTCAGAATATACGGGTGTGTTTTTTGCTGGCGTCAGAACGACTGGCGTATTCTGCATTTCGATATGCCGGGCGCGAAAGCCCAAACGTGAAAATGTAGAGTTTTATAAAGATGCCAAATCTGCCCTGGCGGCCGGCTTTCGCCCCTGTAAAGTCTGCAGACCTGCTGAAAACGCGCACAGCGCGCCATTATTTGTCGAACAGGCGCTTGCGCTTGTCAGGCACGATATTAATCCCGTGTATCCGACGCGGATCTTCGTCAGCATGGAATCAGCCCGGAGCGAGTGCGGCGATGGTTCCTGCAACATCACGGCATCACTTTTCAGGCCTTCCAGCGAATGCAGCGGGTCAATATTGCCCTTCAGGAGCTGAAAAGCGGACGTGCAGCAACTGACGTCGCGCTGACAATGGCTACGAATCCCTGAGCGGCTTTGGTTACATCTACAAGCGGCTAACTGGCGCGAGCTCCGACTCGAACCACTCAGGTAATAGTCATTCACCGGTTTACTACTGCGCTGGGACCTATGTTTGTATGTGCCACAGAGCAGGGAGTCTGCCTGCTGGAGTTTACCGATCGCCGGATGTTAGAAACTGAATTTCGCGATATTCAGCGTTTACTTAACGCCAGGATTGTCACAGGAGAAAACAGTCATACCCGGCAGACAGTAAAAGAAATCAGCGAATATTTTGCCGGAACACGTCGTCACTTTGATCTCTTACTGGACGCCCCGGGCAGTAATTTTCAAAAGTCCGTCTGGGATGCACTACGTACTGTTCCTTATGGGGAGACCTCACACTATCAGGATATTTCGCTGCGACTGAATAAAACTGGCGCTGTACGAGCAGTTGCCGCTGCGAATGGTGCCAACCGGATTGCGATTGTGATTCCGTGCCACAGAATTATCGGTAAAAATAGCCAAATGACCGGATATGGTGGAGTCAAATCGCGTAAAGAGTGGCTTATCGAACATGAAAGAAATCAGAGTTAAGTGAGTCAATACAGAATGCTTGCTGTATGAAACAGTCTTTTTCCGATCCTGTTACTTTTTACATGCAGTTTTAAGGTATTTGAAATCCCCACGTCCGCTCCTCGCTCACAGCGGCCGCTCATTTTTGTGACCAGTGATGATGCCGACACCAGTCGGCTTCATGGGCTGATCTAACCGCTACTACCTCACCCCGTGGCCCTTGCGCTTCCGGACTATCAGCCGGCTCTTCCTGTTGGCCAGCAACCAGTCGGCAGCAATTGCCAATATGTAACTCACCTGAAAACCCGTTTGAATCCAGCCTCTCCACTCATTTGCATTTTTCAACCCTCCGGCGTCATTTTTCCCCCACCTTCAGCTATGCCTCCGCTGAAATATCGTATCAAGCATGAAGATCACCTAAAAATTAACCTAACAAGTGTTAGACAGGTGTTGACGTGTGTTGATTTGCCCGCTAAGGTTTATCTACCTAACGTTAGTTAGATACCCCAACCATCAACCTGTAGGATCGACCATGACTGCTAAACTTCAGCTTTTTACATCACCTTCGGCCTTTCCTAATCCACAGCGCCTGCGGCTTTTCATGCACGAAAAGGGCATCGCTGACCAGTTTGCCGAGACCATCTATGACATGTCTCCTGGAGGAGAGCAGCGTGGCTGGCGACATTTGAATATGAATCCGTGGGGCGAAACGCCTACCCTTGAACTGGCTGACGGGAGTTATATTTCTGAAACGGCTGCCATCGTTCGCTATCTTGATCAGGAGTATCCGGGCCGCAAGATTATGGGAGAAACAGCACTGGAACAGGGTCTGGATAATATGTGGGACAACCGGTGTGGGTGCATATCCTGTACCGCATCGTTACAGCGTTCCACGTGTTGCACACCGGCCTCGGCTTCAAGCTGGAATTGACCAAAAATGAGGCCTGGGGTGAACACTGCCGTAAAGAAGCTTTGGCTCACGCCGCGCTGGTTAATCGCCATCTGTCAGACGGCCGCGAATGGCTGCTCGGCGGCGATGCCCCGACCTTCTCGGATATTACTCTGGCGACCGCGATTCGCCTTCTCGAAATTCCCGGTAAATGCCACTCCACTGGACGAGCGTTTTGAGTTCTTAGATGCCTACTGGCAGCGCTGGACAAAACGTCCTGCCTTCCAGGCGGCCTACGCCGATCGCAACAGCGGCATTCCTGAGCTGGATTCGCCAGCCCGGTAATAGCGCCACTCGATGTAAACTCCGGTACGCCGGGTTCGTTATCTACTGACTTTCCCGGTGACCAGAGTGCTTATGATAGCGTCGGCTGTCGATGTTACTTGCTAAACCATGATGCAATGACGTCTGCCTGAGCACCCTGGATGCATTGAACTTACTGTTTTCCATGGCAATCACCCTGTCACCCGGTAAGCGTTTGCTGTAAATTAGCATTCTCTATTTAAGAGATCATCCCAATACCAAAGGCATCAAGATGAGCGTCAACACCAGGGAAGCCATTTTGCAGGCGGCCAGGAAAATTGCCCAATCTCAGGGCTATAACGGTTTGAATTTCCGCGACCTCGCGCAGGATGTGGGTATCAAAGCGGCGAGTATTTACTACTATTTTCCAGGCAAAGCCGAGTTGGGTATTGCCGTTGCCAGACGATACTGGGAGGACGGTGCGCTCGCACTCGAGATGATCGAATCAGAAAGCCCATCACCCATTGACGCGCTGCGTCGCTTTCCTGAAATCTTCCGAAGATCACTTGAGGCCGAAAATCGTCTCTGCCTGGGCAGTTTCATGGGCGCTGAAAAAGATACCTTACCTCCTGAAATGAATGCAGAATACAGAAGTTTGCTGATGTGAACATTGCATGGCTGAACAGACTGCTGGTGGCTGCGAAGGTGTGCGATTCAGGTAAGAGTGAATCCAGAGCACGTGCAATTTTCACGGCCATTGCTGGTGCCCAGCTTATCGCCAGAAGTCGCTCAGATATCTCGCTTTTTGATTCACTGGTGGATTCATACAGCGCCTTCGGACCTCTGCCAGAATAGCAACTGCCCGCAATCCGATTCAGCGAATGGGCGATTTTCTGCACGCGCGCCCAATGCGGCGCGGCGTCCGGTAGCGTATGCGCTTTTCCACTCAGGAACTCACCCCTTTGAATCAATGCGCGACGGGCCAGGGTAAAAGTATTACGCCGTGTCTCATTCATCACCTGCAATAAGGAGTGAAACCTCGGTTCAGGAAAGCGTTTATTTCAGCGGTTCAGGTAGCTAACAATCCACAATTTGCTGTCCGACTGCGGTTTCTTTAGCGGCTTCTGGCAATAGTCGTGGCAATCAACTTATCATCAACCGTAAGCGTCCCCTGCTCAGTCACCTGATAATCATTACGCTTCTTACCTTTCAGCAATGCGGGTGATGCGGTAACCCTGAGAGTACAGCAGTAAAGCCTGCCTGCGGGGATCGCGTTCGTCGGGGGCGGATGTCATGTTCACGCAGCCCAAATACGGCCTTGATACTATTTGATCATAAGAATGCGGCAGATTGCGCAGAGTTCCCCCCTCGCCTTTGATTTACGCTGTTATATCCAGGAAAAGATGTTTACATTTGTTCAGCAAAATTATCGGCCGCTCAGCAGAGCGTCACTGACCGACACGCGGATTGATCGCAGGGAAGAACAGCCGTTAACTTCATCATCAAAGTCATACCGCAAACAGAGGCAGGGAAAGAATGAGGGAGCTTGCACCCGATGGCATCACCGGGATGCCGTCACGGACGGCAGAGTATCTTTGTCGCCAGATCGCACGCCTGCTGAAAGGAGGAATCCTGACCCCGGAGACCTGCCAGCGTATCTTTGCTTTCTGTGGAATCAGACCGTCAGATGCTCAGTGGCGTCAGTTTCTTATCCCGGTACTTTCCTGTCTGGGATTACTATCACTGGTTGCCGGAGCGGTGTTCTTTATTGCCTGGAACTGGGCCTGGCTGCCGAAAATGGCGAAATTTGCCCTGGCCGAGCTGTTGATCGTCGCGCTGGCGGTGGTTGTCTGGTGGCGCTGGTACAGCACGCTGTCACGCAACGCATTACTGGCGACAGGGTTAAGCTTCGGTGCCCTTTTTGCGCTGTATGGACAGATTTATCAGACCGGTGCTGACAGCTGGGAGCTATTCCGGGCCTGGTTATACGTTTCTTCTGCCGCTGGCGCTGATTGCCCGGCAAAACAGCCTGTGGTTTTGCAGCTGGCTGGTCGCTAACCTGGCGTTCCAGCTCTATTACAACACCCTGCCGTCGTCACTGCTGGATCTGGCCGCGTCTGACGTTTAACCAGGCTCCCGACCGCTGTGCTCTACGGATATCTGGCGTTGCTGGCAGCCTGCCTGATTTTCAGGGAAGCGCTGGCGTGGCGGGCGATAACGCATCAGCCCGAGAGCTGGCTGGCAAGCCGCTGGTTCTCGCGAATCATGGCGGGATTTTTACTGCTTCAGCTGACCGCCATTGTGGCCGGAAACCTCTCTGACTGGGGCGGCGGTGACCACCATCCTATATCACCGGCGGTTGGGTGATCACCCTGCTGGCAGGTTATTACCTGTACCGTTACCGCTATCCGGATCTCTGCATGCTGACGCTGGGCATCGCCAGCCTGACCATTGTTGGCTGTGCGCTAATATGCAGTTATTTCTTTTAGCCTACGATACGGGTGATCTGTTTTGACCGGCATCCTGATGGCGTTCTGGGTGGCGGTAAATGGTTCAATTCTGCTGAAGTGGCCAACGCAAACTGGTTGAAAAGGGGCCATTGATCTGGCTCCGGCCAGGCTGACCTTACTGACAGACACTTTGCGTCAGCAGGGTTTGCTGAGCGCCTCGCAGGTTGAGGAAATTAAGCAACGCGGTCACGCATCCGACCTGCCCTGGTATCTGAGGCTGGCGCTAAGCGTCGGAGGCTGGGTGGCAGCGATCATCATTCTGTTATTGGATGATACTGATGCTCTATGCCACTGATCTGCTGGAAGACCCGAATGCTGCCACCCTTATTATTCCTTCGCTGCTGCTTGCCGCCATTGCACGTGGCCTGTTAAGCAGTCAGCGTGACGGTAAACATCACCTCGGGCTGGCATGGGCGATTGCGGCAACGTGCGGGCTGATAACTGGTGTGCTGCTGCAAATTCAGAGCAATGACGTCAGCTTTATTATGCTGAGTTCACTGACTGCCTTGCCGATCCTGGCCGCAATGGCGATGGCGATGCCCGACCGCACTTTTCGGTTTATGGCCATCACTGCCCTGACCTTTTTCCTGGTGCTGGCGGGCCATTCTGTGGCCCGGCTTTACCTGTCTCCGATGGCTGCACGCCTTGCTGTGTCCGTACTGGTGGCGGCGGTTATATTTTTATGGATGTGGAGTGTCAGTCATCAGTTGAGGTTACAGGCAGGGCCGTATGCTGACGCGGTACATCCTCTGCTGTATGGCATCCCGTGTGGTCTGATGTTGCTGAGTTTCCTTGGGATAACGCGGCGTATCTAACGGATTTCCTCTGGTCAGCATCGCAATTTTCCACGCTTCAGTCTGCGACTGGTACAGGGATCGCGGCTGGCTTAGTGCTGAGTGCGCTCAGTCAGAAAAGGCACAACCAGCCGCTGTTTTCGATTATCACGCTGCCCGCTGCACTTATCTGCGGGGCTGCCGCCCTCTATGCACCAGGTATAGGACTGGGATTGTGGTTAATTCTGATGGCACGTTATCAGGGAAGTCTGGGGTTGCTGGTGATGAGTGGCGGTTTCATGGTGTTGTATGTCATTGGCTGGTATTACTTCCTGGAGGTAATTCTGCTGCAGAAATCCCTGCTGCTGCTGGTCAGCGGTCTGGTTTTACTGGGGCTGGCATGGGGAGTCAAAAAGTATTACCTGCACAAATCGGAGGTGCCAGTGAAAATGCATAAACAGAGCCGATGGCTGGCTGGCGCTGTGATAGCGCTGGCGCTGATAGCCGTCAATGTCAGCATCTGGCAAAAAGAGCAGTTGCTGAAGCAAGGCGCGGTCATGATTTTACCTCTTGCCCGGTTGACCCGCGATCCCTGATGCAGGGTGATTACATGGCGCTGAATTATGCCCTCACCCGCCCGCTGGAACTGACGTTGTATCAACAGGCTGAGTCCTGTGGCGCGACCCTGTCAGCGCCATGCCTGCCCACCAGCGGAACCCTGATTGTTGACCTCGATGCGCAGCGTCATGCGACTCAGGCCCGTTTTGATCAGGGTGAGCCTCTGCAGCCAAATCAGCTACGGGTGAAGTACCATCAGCATGATGGCTCGCTGACCGTCGGCACCAACGCTTATTTCTTTCAGGAAGGTCATGCCGACAGATTCGCGCAGGCACGTTATGGGGCATTTCGGGTGGGAAGCGATGGAACGGCTCTACTGACGGATCTGCTTGATGAGCAGGGTAAAGCGATTCAGCCTTAAGGATGCGAGACGCTCACTGGCCTGGCGCTAAATACCCTGACAGGCGGCCTTAATGTCCTTATTGTCGGATGCCCGTCACAGGTCAGCAAAAGGATGCTGTGCCGGAAGCCTGTTTTGCGATCAAGCCTCGTGCCGAAAATTTAAGCGAGTAAGCTGCATCAATATAGCTGCTCAGACATAGAGAAAATTATGCCGAACATTACTGACGACAACTGGATTAGGATATCTGTGATATCAGCAATATTTAGTAGTGTCGTGGGTTCATTACTGGTTTTAACCTATCTTTCCTGGGAAAAAGCAGTACACCCGTAATGGGTTTAATTTTTACTTATTTTTTCATCGTTATGGTGAGTATTATTGGCACCACGATGGGCTCAATGATAATCGGCATGCCATTAGCGATGATTTCAAAGCGATTTTATCCTGACGCTGCCCTGAAGGGGAGCTTTTTATCGTGTGCTCTGCGCTCTTCATGTGGCTGGTTGTACTGGCATGGCCTGTTATCAGGATATGTGAAACGCCTTATTCGGATATTTTGCTTTTAAGCCCTATGCCTTCTGTTCAGCTGCCGCACTTGCTTATCTGGTTTACTGGGATTGATGCGTATCATATCAATCAGGATCGGTGGCAGCAGGACCGTTAATGAAAAGAGCTAATGGAATCACTTTCAGCCAGACATATAGAAAACAGGTGAGTCCAGGTGTCGGAATTCGGATGTTCCCCCCCCTGAGAGCAGTTTCAATTACAGACTCACCTGGATGTTAATTAGATAATGTTTACGTGACAGCACGTGATCACATTTTGCCTGCCAGATAATCATGGATTCTGCTCGAAATATTGTTTATCCATCTCGACAAGTTTCTTTTGTAATCCTGTCTCACCTTTAACCACTTCGTAAAATTTACTGTAGTAAGTATACAGATAAATACGCTCGGATGACGCAAACATAAACATGTCTGGTGAAGCCATATTTGAGAAGCGACTTATCACTTCGGGCTGTAAAAAGATGACACCATTCCCAACCTGAGGAGTATTTTTGCCACTGAATAAAGATAGCGCTTTTCTATTCACCCCATTTACATCGGCTTTTCCGTTAAAAAACCCCAGAAGATAATAGTATAAATTAAACCTATAGTATCTTCCGTGCCACAGATGCAAAGAGCGTACTCATAATTACTTTTACTCGTCCAGTAAATTACCACCCTATCAACTTGCATTGACTGAATTCAGTCCTTGGTACAATGAGCGCCATATGGTTTTCTGCCATGCACTGTTTAAAAACCTGCTCTTTGTAACGGCCCGCCTGCAAACCCAGCATGGTGCCGGACCGTTCCGCTGCGTTGTTTTCAATGTAATAGCCACAATTTTCTTTGAACTCCTGAGGATTATCGCTATAAGACATCGACCATTTCAGCTGAGCTCCAACTGAATCATCTGATTGATGCTGGGGGTCGGCTTTTTGCTGGTTTCAAGCCAGAATAGAGTGGATTGCCGAGTAATTTCTGTGCAAATCGTTGATTTTCTGCGGTTAAACGTCCGGTTTTACACATCTGCAGATAGATCTTGCGAAAGGCGTTGCTCCTCAGCATCGGCAGCATGGGTGCATTCCTCCAGGACTTGTTCATTGGCCTTAGCCGGTTTTTTTTCAGTGGATCTCCAGTAACTATTTTCAAGTCCGGAATCGTGCCTCGGTGGTGCCAAAAGGGCAAAGTGCACTGGCACAACCCAGTAAAACATGGGCACACACGTCAACGTCAGAACACGTAACAGGGAAACGCTTTAAGACTGCTTTTGTTCATTTATTTTCACTTTAGTCAGCTGCGGATATGGGGTTCTGAACAATGTCATTATTTTAATGTTCCGCTTTTCGCTCATAGCGGACCTACCGGAATGCAGGTCAGGTTTTGTGCCTGAAGCAGGCGTTGCAAATACTCAGTTAAGTTAACACCTGGCGCGCAAGTCCTTACTTAAGACAAGCCATAGCGGTGTTCATAATTCGTCAGCAGGATGAAGGAAGGTCAGAACGATCTCCTCGCGTCGTTGGGTGCGAAATTACAATAAATTCTACAGGAAACTCAGTGTCGTTTCTGGCTTGATGCTTTGACCCCGGTGGAATTTTAGCCCCTGCAGGGCTTTAATATGATGCATCTTACCCTTCAGTTCCATGTGAAAGAACACCAGCGAGAACAAAGAAAAATTGTCTGGAAACGGAGTGAAAGTGTCGCTTTTCAGAAGTGCCGGCAGGCATTTCTCATGAATAACCAGCATATCCTGGACGGTTTACCAGATACCAACCATCGCAGGTTGTCGCCCCAGAAATAATGCTCTGCATTTTCCTTTGAAATCATTCATCCTTCTCCTGTTTACACGCGCCCCATCTATCAACATATTAAGAAGTGATACCGAGATATAGTATCGATTCTCAACAGGTTATGCTTTTGATTATTACCTAAAGATCTGAACTGCATCGTTAACATATCTGGTAGTTATCAATGTATTGGGATAGCAGAATTTTTATTCTGGCCATAATGTCCGCTTTTCGCTCATAGCGGAAATTAGCCTGACGTCAGTCTTCCCTATACCGGCAGCGTAGGTTCGCACGCCAATTAGAGAATAGCTACGCTGGGCACTCGTATGCGCTTCACTGGCAATCTTAATTGCGGAAAATGGCCAGGGAAGACAATCCGCCCCGGCATCTGATTTAAGCCAGTTGTAAGTGAAGATTATGTTAGCATCAGGATATCAGCCAGCGAACCTTCATGGCTGGCAGAGGCATTGTGATACAGGTCGTACTGCTGACCGTTACTAATACGCTGCCCATCCTCGCTCCAGACGCCGCCTTCAATGTTACTTAGCGTAACCACATTGCCGTCCGCGTCTTTTATCGTCGGCGCCTCACTCGCATTGTCGTCATTGGCAACGGCTCTTTTTGCCCCAGATTGACGCTATTACTGCTGAAAGCGCCCAGATTAATGACCTCAGCGTTGCCTGATCTCAGCCCAAGCGTGGCAAAATCAAACGCCTCATGCGCACCATTCAGCTGAACCGAATCGTCATCGGCAGCACCGTTCAGGCTGGTGTGCAGATTTGAATATAAAAGCGAGAGCGTTTCAATGTTTACTGTTCAGAGAGATGGAGATTGTCAGCCATATCAGGATGAAGAGACGCGTGCTCCAGTATGATAGCACTATGGCTTTCCGAATTGCTGCCATCTTCTGTGTTGCTGCTGATCACAGTTGTGGCATTGATCAGGTTGTCCTGCGCTGCGGTTGCAATACTCAGCTTCGGTTGCGGCTCGGCCATATAAAGCTCGACGTTTTGCGAAACGTGGTTAACGTTCCGGCAGCATCACGAATAGTTGCGGTATCCTGTGCTCGCCCGGTTCAGGCGTGAGTGCGTCCAGCGTTTCAAGCTGCACGGCCCACGTGCCTTTGCTGGTCACACTGGTTTGCCACTGGTGGTCGCCAAGCCTGACAGTAACAATATCACCGGCTTCACCCGTACCTGATACATGCTGATCATGGCTGGAGGCAAGGGTGATTTGCTGCCCCTCTGTGAGGTGAGTAAAAGCGATTTTGGGTGCGCAGACATCCACCTGATAGCTGGTCGTTATCGTAGCCGTATGGCCAGCCGCGTCGCTAGCAGTCACGACAATGTCATGCTGCCCCTTGCCGAAACCTGTTTTCATCGTCCCCGGCGCCAGTGGCAGGCTCCAGTGACCATCGTCGCTTACTGCCGCATTGTGATGTTTACCATCAATAATCACCGATACCGTCTGACCGCTGCCGGTGACGCCCGTTGTGCCGGTCAGCATCGAGCCCTCTTTTTTCTCCGCACGGTTCAGCCAGCCGTCACCAAATGGCGTATCAATTTCAGGTGCAGGCTGACCTGGAATATCGACCACTGGCGTAGTATTGCTTCCATCGGTGGGATTATCGGGGGTGACCGGTGGCAACGGATCGCCGCTGTTATCACTGACCGGAGAAGTCAGGTCCGCTGTGACGTAACCACTCTGTTCAAACCAGTTTCCGGCGCCATCCAGCACGCCAAACGACAGGAAGTTGCCGCCCTGGGAAAGCTCCGAAGCGCTGATTTCCGCGCGCCAGCTGCCATCTGCCTTACCACGGCATAATTCAGTGGAAGGTATCAGAAACCTGCACCGCAAAAGTCTTAAGCGGCAACGGCGCTTCAAGCGTGCCGCTGATAACGTACCAGGTCTGACCGTCATGCTGTACCGCATCCGCCAGCGTAATGTCGTTAACGGTGACTTTCGGGTTGCTGCTGTTGTAGTGGGTAATCAGCAGCAGATTCTGGCTGAGGCTGGTACTGTTTCCATTCAGATCCGTTGCGCTGACCTGAATGGTGTGGTTGCCGTCCTTGATAGTTTTCACGTCGCTGTCAGAGAGCTGAACCTGCCACTGATTCTGATAGACACTGCCCTGCCAGGTTCTGCCGTCAAGGGTCAGTTCAACCGGCGTGCCGGAGGGAAGATGAGCGGCGGTGCCGGTGAAGATAATCCCGTATATCCCCTCCTGGTAACTGACCGCATTGTCGCCGGTGATCGGAATCAAGGGTCAGCTGCGGCAACGCCTCAGTAGCGAAGATTTGCACACCTGCTGAGGCATAACCTTTGTTGCCCGCTTCGTCGGTTGTTTCAGCAATGGCACGGTAGCTCCCCTCCTCCATTCCCTGCAGCGTTTCCGCGGGAACTGAGAACTGCCACTGGCCATTTTGATCGACGATGCCGCTCCAGTGGGAGGCCCCAAAACTAACCTCAATCGTGCTGCCGGCTTCGCCTCTGCCGGAGATCACCAGCGGGCTGCTGATTTCATGACTGTCGATCACCCCGTCCCCTGCCAGTGTATTAATCGTGACAAGAGGATCCTGCGTATCGGTAATAAACGTCGTCTCCGTGATACCGGACTGGCCCCAGCGATCGGTGGCGGTTAGCGTAACGGAATGACTCCCCTCGGCTAAATCTGCTTCCATCAGCTGCCCGGTGGAGAGTGAGACAAGCCAGTTGCCCAGACTGTCCACAGCACCCGCATAGTGAACACCATCTATGGTCAGATCGATCTTCTGGCCCGCCCCGGTCACACCAGTGGAGCCGCTCAGCGTAACAGGCTCGAAGCGTTCATGTGCGTTCATAAACCCGTCGACAAACGGCGTCTCTATAGTCGGCTGTGGCGGGATAGCGTCTGATGGCGGTGCTGACGCCTCTACGGTAATGACTTTGTTTGCGGTGGTCGTACCGCCAACGCTGTTTTCAAAGGTTACGCTGATGTGGTTAGACCCTACCGGCAGCACCTGCAGATCGGCAGACGGCAGGGTAACACTCCAGCTGCCGTCAGCGGCCAGCGTTGTGGTATAGGTCTGACCGTTCAGCATTATGGTCAGCGTGCTCTCTGCGGCGAGGTTCGCTGTGGTGCCGCTGAACGTCTGTGGGGGAGAGCTTCTCCTCAGCGCTTAACACGCCGTCACCAGTAAAACTGTTAATGGTTAAAGAAGGGGCGTGCTGACAGGCGGAATCGGCGTGCCACCATCCGTTGGATTGTCATCGATAACCGGCGGAACCCCATTGCCGCCTTCAACGGGCGTAATAAGGTCGGCTGTGACATTGCCACTCTGCTCAAACCAGTTTCCGGCACCGTCCAGCACGCCAAACGACAGGAAGTTGCCGCCCTGGGAAAGCTCCGACGCGCTGATTTCCGCGCGCCAGCTGCCATCTGCCTCTACCACGGCATAATTCCAGTGGAAGGTATCAGAAACCTGCACCGCAAAAGTCTTAAGCGGCAGCGGCGCTTCAAGCGTGCCGCTGATAACGTACCAGGTCTGACCGTCATGCTGGACCGCATCCGCCAGCGTGATGTCGTTAACGGTGACTTTCGGGTTGCTGCTGTTGTAGTGGGTAATCAGCAGCAGATTCTGGCTGAGGCTGGTACTGTTTCTATTCAGATCCGTTGCACTGACCTGAATGGTATAGTTGCCATCCTTGATAGTTTTCACGTCGCTGTCAGAGAGCTGAACCTGCCACTGATCCTGGTAGACGCTGCCCTGCCAGGTTCTGCCGTCAAGGGTCAGTTCAACCGGCGTGCCGGAGGGGAGATGGGCGGCGGAGCCGGTGAAGATAATGCCGTATATCCCCTCCTGGTAACTGACCGCATTGTCGCCGGTAACCGGATCAAGAGTCAGCGCCGGTAATGGAATGGGGCTGGCCTTCATAGCGTCGGAGGTGGCGGGGGCATCTGAAGCTGTTGCTGACTCAACCTGGGGCGTAAGCGTTAAGGTTGAATCGGCTTCGCTGGTCGTCGCCCTCAGGGCGACAGCTGCTCCGTTTAACGGCGTGCCTGACGGGATCAGAATCTGGCTTTGGGAAGACTCTACGACTGATAACGCGGGATCTGACTCTGGACTGGCAGGGAATGGCATTGGAGATGTTGCAGAAGCTGGAGATTGCCAGACAGGTGTCAGCGTGGTGACAGTCTGAGCATCGCCGGAAACGTCTGTGCTGAACTGTGCCTCCTGAAATAAACTTCCCTGCTGGAAAAGCATTTTACTCTGCTGGCCTGCAACTCAGTAAAGAAATTCTGATAGCGAAGCGTATCGCTCTCGTGCAGGTTAAGAATGAGATCGTCACCCTGTTTCTGAAAAGAAGAAATCTGAGAAGGTGAGCTTTGCAGCGTGATAAGAGCGGGTTCGCTCAGAATAGATTGTGATTTTCCTTCAGTGGACTGAGACAATGGGTGACCGCTTTTCAGCGATATGACCGTGGCGCGGCCCGTTCCTGAAAATGCCATCGAAATCTCCTTATATACCAGTTATTAAGTAGGCAATGCCGTTGGAAATAAAGCGACGCTTTACTTATTTCAGGCACGCAACGGCCAGCGCCAATAAAGGTGCTGAGGCAGAGCCGGCACTCAACGCATTAAACGCAATTCGTAGCAACAATAAAGGGCATAACCAGAGCCAGATTAAATATTCGTTTTTTGAAAACAGATTATTTCTGCTGGCAAAATAAAAAGTACCATTCTTTGCAAGAGTCCGGGCATCGGCTCAATTAACCTTTACTGACTTCAACGACGTATCGTCAGGAAAAGTGAATAGTTGATGCTGGATAGACATAAGCTAAACTTCGTTTTCATGTCTGGCTACCAGGTAAAATCTGGAAATGTCCCCTGTTAATAGCAGATGCTTCCTGATGATTTAACTGCCCTGCTGTCTCAGTTGAGTAACGACTTCCCCATCCCTGTAAGAGCAATGCTGATGCTATTGCACCATTTTAAGTGGCAGGTGAGATATTGCATTACCGATATAAGTGTCCGCTTTATGCTAAAAGCGGACACTTTAATTTAAACAGGAATAGGTCAGCGTCAATCCTTATTAATCAGGTAACGACTGAGCCGGTTACTTCACCACCGGGTTCTTTTTGAGTGAAAGCATGTTCATAAACTCTTCATCCAGGTGCAGGTGTTGCCGGACAAGTTCAGCTGGTGTACTGGCGAGCCACTGGTTAAGCGAAATATCGGCATAGTAATCACTTTTAAAAAGCTCAAGAAACGCAGTGGTCCCTTACCGGTGTTTTCGATGTAGTGTCCCATAGCAAAAGGAACATATCCCACATCGCCGGCGCGGTAGTCAAAAGTCCTTGCCTGACCGGATGATGCAAAGACCCCCATCCGCCCCTCTCCTTCAAGGTAATACTGCCATTCATCATTGTTAGGATGCCAGTGCAGCTCGCGCAGTCCGCCTGGCTCAATTTCCACCAGTGCGGCAGCAATCGTTTTTGAAACCGGAAAATTGGATGAATCCGTGATCCTGACGGTTCCTCCCGGCGCGCGTACCGGATCCTGAGCCAGCATTTGTGGGTAAAGCGGATTTTCGACTTCACCCCCGCCTTTTATACTGTCTGATTCCAGGCTGCCCGGAACGTTGCCGCAAAAAATGTACTCATCATCAGGTGAAGGCAGGTGAGAAAATGAAGATACCGGAACCCTGAAGTTTTTGGCGAGAATTTCCGGGGGAATATGCCTTAACCAGTCTGACAGCAGAAAAGTGCTATCCTCATCAAAATTTCCGTCGTCAAAAGCCAGTAAAAATTTCACAGCCGTCGGGACCGAGACCCTGAATCGAATGGGGAATACCGGGCGGAAAATACCATAGGTCACCTGCAGCGATATCATCAACAAACCATCCTCCGCTGGCGTCAAAAGCGGTAATCCGCGCGTTGCCATAAGTCATGTAAGCCCACTCCCCCTCTTTATGCCAGTGCAGTTCGCGAATACCTCCGGCATTGAGGCGCATGTCTACACCCGCAATCGTCGTAGATATGCCCAGCTCCCGCTGCGTCACCTGACGCGTCCAGCCACCGCTTCCCTTGCGTACGTGCGCATCACTGAAAGAAAAGCGAAGGTTTGGCAGCGTTCCGCTGTCGGTAACGGGCGGATTTACGATGTCCGGACTTTCTGCCTCACGAATAGGATCATGTGGTCCGGGATCTCGTCCTCCGCTCCCTGCCGGAAACGTCTTTACGCCGTTGTCATGTGCCATGGCCTGACCCGCCGCAAGCGCGACCGTTCCTCCTGCCGCAAAAGCCATAAAATGTCTTCTTGTCAGTGTTTCATATTCATCCCTCTTAAGAATCTTTTTATAAACGGTATTATTTTTGTTACCGCCATAAAGTTATAAGCGGGCTGAATGCGGAGGGAAAGACAACTTTGTAACACTGTGGAAGAGTGCAGTTTCACGCAAATAGTAAAGATACTTGAATGTATTAAGAAAGATTAATGTTGTTTAATAACGTATAGTTATAAAGGGATTATCCTGTGCATAAGCGCACTAATCGTCAATTAATGTGGGTCTTTTTGATTCCATTTACCCGGTAATCGGTAACTGCTGATAAGAATTTTTACGAATTGAGGGGTTTTAACGAGGCCTGAGCCTTTGATGCGTGAGCTTTCACGCACGTACTCAGATAGACGAGGCGTATGTGCAGGGCCGCTCTGTTACGCCTCATTAAGCCCGAAGCATAAAGTCCCCTTCTCGCTCAAATGAGACAACCATAATCACATATCCTAACCCAATAGAGATTGATCATGACAAGATCCCCCTGGAACAGGGGCCACAATATTGGCCAGAAACGACCTCTTCAGATCTCTCATATCTGAGGGATTCGTATCCGTCTTGAGCTGGAAAGAAAAGTCCGTGATTTGGCTCTATTTATTCACTTTTGTGTAATTGTGTTAGCCCATATTGGGCCGATGTTAATTGAACATTTCCTTAAACATTGTGACGTGGCTAGTGGGAGCAAGCAGATTGCCCACCTTTTACAGCAGGCACCTGAATGCTAGCGACTCAGGGTTGCGTTTAATGCATCAATGGAGGTTTGTAGTCCCGCCTCTACGCTCATAGTAAGGTCTTCCATTTCCAGCGAGACATCCCCGTCATAGCCGGTCATCCGTAACACTGAAAAGAACTCTTTCCACCATTTAAGATCCTGACCACATCCTACCGCCACATAGTTCCAGGTACGGGTTTTCGTAGCCGTGACCGGCTGATACTCAAGCAAACCATCAATATCGGCCAGGCCACGCTCAATACGCGCATCTTTGCCATGCACATGGAAAACTGCACCTTCGAGCTTGCGGGCAGCGGCAATGGGATCAGCACCCATGGCGATAAGATGAGAGGGGTCAAGATTGATGCCAATCATATCGTCCACCGCATTACGCAGGCGCAGCAATGTCGAAGGATGTAAACCAGCTGGCACGGGAACTCCTCAATAGCAATCTGCTCTACACCGTGCTTTCTGGCATGCTGCACAACTTTTCCACCAGGGTATGGCGACTTCATTCCATTGATATTCAATCACACCCTGGCATGTAGTCCGGCCAGGAGACGGTGGAAGTGATCCAGTTGGGCACCCGGTCATCGGGTCCGCCGCCCGGCAGGCCGCTCATCATCACAATTTTCTTAAGCCCAGCTGCCTGCCAGTTCGACCGGCGAGGAACTGCTTCGGGTATGCGTCTCCCCAGTCGCCTGGCGCCAAAGGATTACCAGAGCAGTTAAGGGCGACAATGCGGATCTCACGCTGTGCCAGCGCCTGTTTAAACTGTTCGAGCTTTGCAGATGATGCAAGCAGCTCCTCAGTTTTCACATGCGGACAGGGTGACCAGCCCCCTGCCGTCATCTCTACGCCGCTGATACCGTAGCTTTTGACTTTATCCAGCATGGCGGTAAAAGGTAAGCTGGCAGTACATCCGTACATAATGCGAGTTTTCATATTATAATCCTTTAAATGAAATTAAGATCGGCTTTATAAGCTGTTCTATGAACTGCTGTTTTGTGGAAGCCTGGTAATAAGGTGGTTTTCACTTCATTGCCTAATAAATAGTAATATCCGCCATGACCTGAATATGCTCATTTTTTTTGTCGCCGCCACGGCGACAACAATGACGACCACTTTACCGCCTCCCCAGCTTACGCCGTTGGGAAACTGAAACCTGGAAGCCGGTTTTGATAACCAGATCAAGGCTCTCCTTTGCACCATGAGGGAGACGCCATTCCGGCACCTATATAGGTTGAAACACTCCTTCCCGGGTTCTCATGCCATTAAAAAAACCCGGCTTACACGTAGCCCGATTTTTCAAAATGCTTCTTGCCGCAATCCGTATCGCTTCGGTTTTATTTGCTGCCCGACACTGCAAATTGCATATGCATCTTACAAGTCAAGTAGAGTAACATGGTCACTCTTACTTAATTCGGGAAAGAAACGGTTACGATACAGAGCAGGCTTGTGTGGTATAGCACTTATTTTTTTCCCGTCCTGAAGCGAAGCAAGGCCAGCATCGCAGACAAGGGGCGACGACGTAACCATCCCAGGATGAAGGCCCGTTTTCTCCCTGTCCTGCTTAATGTTAGCGGATAAAGTGCTGCACCTCGCGATCATAGGCCGTTGTGAAGCGCTCCATCATGACTGAGCGATATGTTGCGCATTGCCATTCAGCGAACGGGTTGTGATCAATTGTGTTCGTTCAACGCTGCAATAGCATTTTCACCGATGACTTCACGCGGAGTCATAACCGTAGTGAAAGTTACGAACAGTTCATCGTCTATTGCGCACCCCAGATCCGTCTCAAAAATAACTAATAAGTGGGTTCTGTAAGTGTGGCAGCGCACGGTGGTTTTCTTACGCGGCTTATCGCACGAACTGAAGTATATCCTCATTCAACAATCGCGCACACTATCAATTTCATGGGTGCGCGGAATCATTAATCGCCGTTCGAGCGTATACTTTCAGGTACGAGTGGTTGGGGTGTGGGTTACGGTGCGCGCAGTGAATGAGCATGATATCGCCGAACTGGTAAATATCTAATGCTTCAGCGCATGATAGCCCGGGTTCAAAGCGGCGCATATAAACCAAGCTGCAGCAGACATTTCCCTGCTTTAACCTCGGCATCGATGATTTCTCTGGATTCATCCGCGGTTGGCGTCAACGGCTTTTCGCAAAATACTGGCTTACCTGCGTTAAAGCAGCAAGGATCTGTGCTTTGTGCGCAGGACCAATTGAACAAATAAATACCGCATCAACCCGATCAGAATCAATCATTGCCTTTGCGTCATAAAACGCAGTTGCGTCATATTCGCTCGCAATCGCATCGGCGGCAGCGTGGTTAATATCACAGACGGCGGTAACTTTCGCGCCAGTAATAATATCGTTGAAACGTTTCAGATGGTCACGGCCGATCATCCCTAGTCCGATTAACCCGATTTTGACAGTCATTTATCAATCCTCTAATACAGTAAATTCAAAAGCGAAATTTCTTTTCAATCTGTTCTAATGTCATACCACGGGTTTCAGGCAGATATTTCACCAATAAGGCAAGCATAATGACATTAGCTACGCCGAAGAAAACCGAAAGTCATGCCTCCGCCGTAATGGCTTAACAGGAAGGGAAAAATTGACTGAATCATGAAATCAAACATCCACAGTCCAAATACCGCGAACCCCATGCCTGCGCCACGCATTCTTAATGGATAGATTTCTGCTAACATCAGCCAGAAAACGGGGACGCGATCCAGCCTTGCATAAACACCAGGAATACCAGCATCAGACCGAGAATAATGTAGGGAGCATGCGCAAAATTGGCATGTAACGTTTCGATTCCATGAGCGTTTCGCTATGGAAAAAAGCTTAAACGCAACGCCAATCAGTACAAGACTCACAGTAACACCCGCCTGGCCAGTAAAGAACATTTTGCGACGAGAGTGTTTACCAATTAACGCAATACCCAATAACGTCGCCAGTACAGAAATAACCCCGTTGGCTACAGCACCTGTCACTGCTGCAGCATCACCAAGCCGGTCGCTTTGAGAACTGTAGGTGGCGTAATACATTATGGAGTTAACGCCAGTAACTCGCGTTGCCAGTACGATCATTAAGCCAATTAACAACAACTGAACCACCCAGCGATGCTTTTAATTCGGCAAATAGATTGAATTTCACCTCATCGGCTTTCACTATCTGTTGTATTTCTTTTATCTCGCGATCGACTTCTTGCGGCAAACGTAACGTTTTAAGTACATTTCTCGCTTTATCAGTTTCGCCACGCCGGATAAAGAATCGCGGTGATTCCGGCATCATTAGCATTCCAATCCACAACAAGGCGCCAGGAAGCGCTGGAATGGCTAACATTATGCGCCAGTTGTGCTGCATTTCAGGATACAAATTAACTATGGCGGCATTTACCGAATAGGCAAGGAACTGACCGGTTACAATCATCAGTTCGTTAACCGTAACCATCCTTTCTCGCTGATCGGCTCGAGCCAATTCAGATATATATATAGGCACGGTGACAGAGGCACACCCGACGGCTAGTCCCAGATAAACCGCGCCACAATCATTGATGGTACATCCCATGCAAAGGCAGTCCCTAATGCACCAAAAATAAAAATTACCGCAACCCAAAGCAGATTTTTTCTGCGCCCCTGTTTATCAGAAAGATAACCACCAACAAAAGAGCCCCAGCGCTGCGCCAAATAAGAGGAATGAGGTAATGAAACCTTCCTGCGTAGGTGTCAGGTTCAAATCGTATTTCATGAAAATCAATGCGCCGGAAATTACGCCAGTATCATAACCAAAGCACAAACCACCAATCGTGGATACGAGAGTATCATCCTCATTCTGTGAGGTTTTGCAGGTGAGTTTTATTGTACATATCTGTTCCGTCTGGTTGTAAGGTAAGCCGCCGCAGGCCCAGTTATTGGCCCGCGTCAGACTCTAATATTTAGCTGAATATCAGTGAATATTTCTTTTATGCAGAGAAACTTTATTGTGCATGTCTACTAATCGCGACACCGTTATCGTTGTCATGAAGTTATATCAAAGGGAACGTCTAAGACCAGCGACTTAGATGCATGGTATTTCGCTGCGTGCGGGCGATCAAAATCGAGAGTGAAAGCGCTTTTTTAGGTGACCAAAGTCACAATACTTTCTTTAACCGTTGACATAGCAAGAATGGAGATAGATGAAAGAACCCTACCGAAAATAAATTCACGCTGGTTAAACTACTTAATGGAATTAAATGTATTTATTTACCCTGAGTGCTTTAGAATAAGCGTTCCGCCCCGGATTTATTGCTAAAATAATGAGGTACCTGAGCCATAGCAAATTTCATGATTTTTGACTTTTTACACCACCCTTAACCCATACAATTATTATGGCTTTAATGAATCCGGGCACACTCCCGGTTTCCTTTACATTCAGGATATAAGGCGACTGAAACTGTGATGAAGATCAATCTGATATTTAGCTTTAGAACTCGGATCACAATAATCTGCAGTTGTACAAGGATGGATATGGAGAAGATATTATTTATCACTAAGTTAAAAAATGTAAAAAGCAATATTGATGATTACGGCCTGGGTTAGTAATGTAACAATAGCAACATACAGACAGGAGTAGCCCATGCTGACTTTTTGCCACAATGAACAGTCTTCTTCCCGTGGATTTGAAACCAGTCTGCGGCCGCGTCTTACATTTATCTGTCAGGCTAAGGGCTCAGGCGGCGATTCCCACGAGTGATGCATAACACCATGGACCGCTTCGACTAATGTTCATTCGCGCTGGCAGCGGTGTCTACAACATAGATGGACAAAGCTACAGGCGTAAAAAAGGTGACATGATAGTTGTTTAACGCAAATGTATTGCATGATGAAACCCAACGGCCACTGAAGATCTATTGATTTATAGTTGTGGTGTTGAACCGTTGAAAGTAGACGGTTTACCTATGAATGTACTCACGTCCCGGACACAGTCGCCGGTAATATCTTGCGGTGAGTTTTATGATGAGATAGCTCAGCTCTTTGATCAGATGTGGTCGCATGTCAAGCCGTAAGCGCCTGTACAGTTCTGAAATCGGCGTATAATCTGCTGGGCGTCTTGCTTTTAATTTTTCGGGATGTATGGCTTGAGCACAAAAGTGAGCAGGAAACATCTATTATTTTGCCAGGACAGCGCGTTAAAGAATATATAGACAACCACTATAAGGAAGATATTGCGCTGGTTAATATGGCCACTAGAAACTCAATATGAATCAGTTTTATCTTTCACACTCTTTCAAAGACTATTCTGGTTATTCGCCTAAGCAGTATCAGACTCGCCGACGGATTGGTGAAGCACAAAACTTATTGTTAAGTACTGGATTAGGGATAACTGAAATAGCTAATGCTGTCGGTTACGACAATGTTAATAATTTTCATCGTATATTCCAAAATCTTGTCGGCATTCCTCCGGCCCGTTATAAGAAATTCTGGCTGAGAGGAATCAGCAAAGCCTGATTATTCATAAAACAATTTTGCATGGGCGTGTGTATGCTTGCTGAATCAATATCGTAAAATTGATGATGACGAATCCTTACGAGAATTTTAACAATTATCCCGGGAGCGGTTTGCTGCCACCTATCTTTTAGCCATTTCAGATACTTTCCATTCGTCCCTTGTTTAGAGCTGTTTCGATAACCGCCTAAGCGTTATTACATTCTTATGCGTTACAAAATATGTAAGAGCATTCAGGTAATTTCATTACGTACTTGAAAAAAATTAAATAATGGGGCTTCGCTCGTTAAAACATTCATCTTTGTGGCAATTTATAAATATTGAGTGGCTTTATTTAACGTAGTACTTACAAACATCAAAGCACACAACACCCAGTGATAAAACCGTTTGAATTCTGTGTGCTTTCCCGAAGTTTCAGTGGCATTTTGTGTGCTGAATAAAACTGCATCTTATCCGGATTAAAGCAGAATCGGGTAAATCCTGTCTTGTCCATATGTCGGATTTGGGGTGCTTGTATTGCACTCAACACTTAACATCATGCTGATTATTTACAGCGTAAGGCGTAATCTTTTTTAAGATAGAAAGGGCGAAGATATGCGACTGAATTAGATAGTGGAATGACATCGTCACTGAGATTAATCCGCAGTTCTTCACGCAGGTATTTCCTGCGGGTTTCAATACGCTTCCACATCGCGGGTAGGCTTCCCGGATAGCCTGCTGAAGCTGAGTATCTGCCAGCGCAATGCATTCCTCGGCACTGACACCGGTTATATCCTGGAACAGACGGAATAATATCAATCTGCATAATCATGCCGCTTTTAAGCTGTTCTGAAGAGCCATGAAAAATGGGTGATGACATCCATTCCTCATCGGAAACGAGGTGACCTGGATTCAGATGCCAGCCGTAGCGTTCTTTCGGGAAAATCTGCTCGATGAGATCGTAAAGCGCACCGCCGGGCATGCCTATTTTGATCTTTTCCAGCCAACCTGCAACCGCTGCAAAGTACGGTTTTGCCATGCGCTCCAGATAGTCTTTCTGAGATTCAGGTAGTTCACTTTCTTCTGAGATCACAAGCCCGTTCGGCTCGACAGCCCCCCCTTGAATCCTGTGGCAAAGAGAGCGGATCGCCCTGCAAAACCTTTCTATAGGTCGGGTAAATATGGCTTTATCAAAACGCGGGCCGGTTGCAGCAATCGTGACTACGGTATTGTACTGACCTTCAGCTGCAAGAAGAGCACCCAGTTCAACCTCCTTTATACCAGGCTCAATAGCGTTAAGGGCGTCAAGGAATACAGTTAGATGCAAGGTTGGCACCGTATTCATAATGAGCAATTTCATTAGCATTACAGGTTGCCCGCGCGCCGCTGTGTCCGC
Source organism: Hyles vespertilio (assembly GCA_009982885.2). Lineage (NCBI taxonomy): Eukaryota > Metazoa > Arthropoda > Insecta > Lepidoptera > Sphingidae > Hyles > Hyles vespertilio. Next base: position 28,159 of record WUWR02000255.1, read on the forward strand.
CGATAAGAGATGAACAGCGTTTTCCAGCACCGCCTCTTCACTGAGCGCGTTTTTTATCGCATCCACGATAAAGTACGGCAGATCGATATAGTCACGCCCATTTTCCGGCGGCAGGCGTAAACATTTTCCAGCCTGCAAGACCCACTTTCTTCCTGGCATTGAGGCTGGCATTTTTAAAAATGGTTTCCAGTGGCGCTTCATTATCCATAGGCTGGTTTGGCAGGGAAAAGAACGGAACTGTGCATTAGTGATACCGGAACACGCGAGAAGCGGGCAAGCTTCAGGTTCTCATTACCGAGGATCACCGTGCAGTCACCTGATTTGTCGAGTAGAGCAGCAGGCCTTCTTCAAAACGAGGAATGAAACCGGTCAGATATTCAAAATTACCCCCGTGCTCCTTGTCTGCATAATTATCAGAGTATCGAAACCTTCATTCTCCATGCCTTTCAAACTTTTGCTTTCCGCTCCAGTATTGTTTCATCAGACAGAAAGACAGGTTCAACTTCTGTAAATTTAACCGGTGCAGCTGTCGGCCCGTACTGGATTGTCCTGGAAACCATGTTGTACTACCTCACGTTTAAGTATTTGTCAGTATCAACTCGACGTTATTGTCTTGCAGTGACTGGATAAAACTGCTTTCCGGCAATTCATCTGTCACCAGATAATTGATCCAAGATAAATCACAAACTTTGAAGAACCCCGTTGTGTTGATTTTTGTATGATCCGCCACAGCAATAACGGTCATGCCCTGCATAACCATCTGCCTTTTAACGAGACCTTCTTCTTCTGTATGAATAAAAAGCCCTTTATCGGAGATGGCAAATACGCCAAGCAAAACATAATCAACGTGATACTTTTCAATTTTTCTGTATGGTTTCGCTTCCGTACAGAAACATTTGCTCTTTATGAAGATTCCCCGGCAATATTTTGATGTCGCATTTTTTATTTTTGGCGAGCCGATTCGCACTGGTCAATGAATTAGTGATAGCCAGGATATTTTTAATCGCTCAGATGTGGGATCACTGTTTCCACCGTGGTAGATGAATCAAAGATAACGCTGCTGTTATCCTTAATGAGTTCAGCTGCTTTTATAGCGATGCGTTCTTTCACCGGATTCTGGATCTCTGAGCGCTGGCTGTAGTCAAAATCAACGCATCGCGATTATTGATCACCGCACCGCCATGTGTGCGTTTAATCACATTTAACTGTTCCAGACGAATCAGGTCTCTTCTGAATCGTATCCTTGGAAACCTCGAGCTTCGAAACGAGACTTTCGATTGATATGCTTTTGTTTTCCTGAATAATTTTCCTTAATTTTATTCAGTCTCTCTTCAATCAGCATAGGTATCTCCTTGTAAGTACTGAATCTATCATTGCATGCATTACTTTGCAACATTGTGATCATTGATTGCAATTCAAATGCACACTATTGCATTTTAATGCATGTCGGGCTTATAGTGAATTCGACCTACATCAGATTAGTTTTTCATTATTCCCTCTTCTCAAGGCATGCCACTATGAAAAACAGCTTGTTCAATTCATTACAAAAAATAGGTAAATCTTTTGTCCTGCCTATCGCCGCTCTGCCGCTGGCCGGCCTTTTGCTCGGCTTAGGATCAACGCTGACAAACCCTGAACGTAGCACGCTGCTGATCGAAGGAGGCACTTTATTCAAAATGCGGCTGTCCTGACTGATAGCGGTAACGTTGTGTTTGGCATTTTACCCTTGATGTTTGCCGTGGCGGTTGCTCTTGGTCTTGCCAGAAACAGCAAAGAGGTCGCTGCGCTTCTGCACTCATCGCCTATTTTGTGATGAACGCTTCGCTTGCCAGCACTATTAAAAACTTTATGGTTCTGTCAGATCTGCAGAAAACGCCTGGTCTTATAAGTAATTTTCTGAACTTCCAGAATACGATGGATACCAGCGTACTGGGTGGCGTCATTATTGGGCTGATTGTGGCCTGGTTGCATAACCGGCTCTATAAAATAAAGCTTCCGGAAATCTTCCGCTTTCTTCTCTGGCGTTCGCTTTATCCCGATAATATCCTCCGTTGCCGCTATTGTCGTCGGCATGCTTCTGGCTTTCATCTGGCCACTCATAGCACACGGCATCGTTATGTTGGGAGAAGGAATCGCCCACATGGGCGCTTTCGGGACATTTTTATTTGGCTTCATACTCCGCGCACTTATCCCGACGGGGTTGCATCACGTTTTTTATATGCCGTTCTGGCAGACGGCGCTGGGCGGTACTGCTGAGGTAGGTGGTCAACTGGTTGTGGGTGCCCAGAATATCCTTTTTGCGCAACTGGGCCACGGGGATGTGATCAGCCCAGAAGTTGCCAGGTTCTACTCCGGCAACTACGTAGTCATGATGTTTGGCTTCCCCGCCGCCGCTCTGGCGATGTACCACACGGCTTACCTGCGCAATAACCCAGGGCGAGGGTTTACTGTTCTCTACTGCCGTCACCTCTTTTCTGACCGGGATCACCGAGCCACTTGAATTTTCATTCATGTTTGCTTCCCCGCTGCTCTATTCGGGATCCATTGTGTGCTGGCCGGTCTGGCATTTGCTGCCGTCAACCTGCTGGATGCCGGTGTGGGTTTATACCTTCTCGGGTGGTGTACTGGACTTCTTTATATACGGCATTATTCGGGCAACGATCGTACCCACTGGATCCCCATCGTGCTGTCGGACTGGTTTTGCGGTTCTCTATTATTTTGCCTTCCGTTTCACCATTCAGTGGCTGCACCTGAAAACGCCGGGTCGTGAAGATGCCAATGAAGAAGTGAAGCTGCATACAAAGCAGGACTATCTTGACCGGAATAAATCTGATGGACCAAAGCCGAAGCAGACCGACGCCGCTTGCGTCAGTGAGAAGACACTGCTCACTGCACAGATCATTGAAGGCCTTGGCGGGCTGGATAACATTGATGAACTGGATAACTGCGCCACGCGGCTTCGCGTGTCTCTTTATTCAGGGGAAAAGGTCGATAAGGAACGGCTTAAGCAGACCGGTGCAGCCGGTGTCTTCGTTGCCGGCAATAATGTGCAGGTTATTTATGGTCTTAACGTGGGCCACATTAAAAACCGAACTCGATGAGTACATCAGTTTGTTACAGGGGAGCAAATAAATGCAGTTACGTAAGAGGTTATTCATGATTTCCGGGGGGACTTACGGCAGGCTTGGCAATGCCTATGCTATTCAGCATGATCGTGGCTATGTTCTGATTGACTGCAGCGTGCCTGCCGCGCAGGAAACCATCCGCAAAAACTTACACTACTGGGGGATCCCCGAAAACGAAATCACACACGTTCTTCTCACTCATGGCCATGACGATCATGCAGGCTGCGCGGCTTATTTTCAGCTTAAAGGCGCAAAAGTTTGCGTCGGTTCAGCCGACGCCCATATGCTGATTAACGGTAATTTTGGTCCTGACAGTCCGCAGACCAACCATGTCATGCCAGCCTGCTGCCCTGATATTTTGCTGGAGCATGACACCGTCCTTGATGTTGGCGGCCTCAGCATCCGGGTATTTACGATGCGCGGACATACTGATGGCAGCGTAATTTATTATCTTCATCTCGATGAAGATGAAGTGCTCTTTGCTGGTGACATGTTCTTTACAGATGGTGAAAAAGGGGATCAGGCGTTTACTGGCTGGAAAGGTGATATGACCTACAGTGGCGAAAAGCTGGGAGAGAGCTTCGCCAGGCTGTGGAAGCTTAACCTGCGGCCAACCGTGGTACTGGGTGGTCACGGTATCGCCAGAATCGGGAACGATGCCCATGAAGCCATCAAGGTCGCGTATAAATACTGGCAGTCAAACAACCGCTGAGTAAGCTCACTGCCTGAATTCCTGATGGTGAAGTCTGCCATGGCACGTACCATCGGGATATTCAGGACTGAGTTTTCCAGAAAATCATGACGGGCCAGTCTGCTCTCGCATGCCGATACACCGTGTTCGTTAGCAGCTTTAAACCGCCTCCAATAACTAAAATGGTCCTGAACGGGGTCACTTCACTTTACACCCTCTATCACTTAAAACACCCGTCAGGAGTGTCATCTAAATGAATCAGCCGATAACATCAATACTTCAACTATTACCTTATGGTTGCAATAAGACATTACAGCCTGGCCTTATCCTTTACTGTCGAATATCAAAAGTGTCGTTTTATTATCTGGTGGCTGAAAACGGCAAAAGAAAAGAAGATTTTTGTCCTTATTGTTCAGGCCATCCGGCATCATCTGCGTGCTGAAAAAAAGCCTGCCCGATTCCGAACGTCAGATACGTCTGCACGTGTGACCAGAGAACTGCAGCGATTTAATTACTAATCATTTTCATCTTTCAGAGCGCTTCGTACTCTTCAATTCGAAAATCTACCTGCATCATTACGAACCTGACGCAGTTTACTGACAACGGAAACTCTATGACTACTTCCGCTACAAAGCCTGATAACAACGTAGCCCATCTTTCCGGACATGGGCCGCAGAAGCTCCTGGTGCCAATTCTGGGAGCTGTTGCTTTTACACACGGCTGCAACGACCTCATTCAGTCTGTGTTACCCTCCATTTACCCTTTGCTGAAGTCAAATTTGAGCTTACGTTTACGCAAATTGGTTTGATTTCTCTGGTTTACCAGATGACCGCTTCACTCCTGCAGCCCTGGATTGGACTTTATACAGATAAGCATCCTAAGCCGCTGTTATTACCGACAGGAACCGCCGTCACACTCACTGGAGTAGGCCTTCTCGCTTATTCCGGAAGCTTCAGTATGCTGTTGTTTGCGGCCGCGCTTATTGGAGTAGGGTCTGCAACTTTTCATCCAGAAGCATCACGTGTGGCCCGAATGGCTTCAGGTGGCAGATTTGGCACTGCCCAGTCAACTTTCCAGGTGGGCGGCTATATCGGAACCGCATTTGGTCCGCTCGTCGCTGCATTAATTATTATCCCGCACGGACAGTCTTCTGTTGCCTGGCTGATGTTGATCGCGCTAATAGCCCTGGTCATACTGGCGTGGATAAGCCGCTGGACGGTTCTCCATGGGCAAATGCATATGAAGAACCATACTGATGCAACCCTTCGCAGACTAAGCATTAAAGAAATAAGGGTGGCACTGAGCGCCGTGGCGATTCTGATACTGGCCAAATATACGTACATCTCATCAATCAGCGTTTATTATACTTTCTATCTGGTATCACGTTTTGGTATACCTTTGCAGGACGCACAAATTTATCTGTTTTCTTTCCTCGTTGCCGTAGCCGCCGGCACACTGATAGGCGGCCCCGTTGGAGATCGTATCGGACGTAAGGCTGTGGTGTGGATTTCTTTCCTGGGCGTTATACCGTTTTCACTGTTGATGCCTCACGCGACTCTTTTCTGGACTGTCTCTCTGACTATCTGCATCGGCTTTGTGATTTCTTCAGCATTTGCAGCTCTTGTTGTCTATGCGCAAGAAGTACTTCCCGGAAGAACAGGCATGGTTTCCGGAATCATGTTTGGCACGATGTTTGGTGTAGGCGGGATTGCTGCAGCTGGTTTAGGCAAACTGGCCGACTGGTACGGCTTAATTCACGTTTATTACGCATGTGGCTTCCTGCCAATGTTAGGCCTGGCCACCTTAATCATGCCTGAAACACACATCAAAAAGAAAACAGGCAGATAAATGTCCTGGTTTAATTTGAAACAAGAACTGCAGTTCAGGCTGCAAAAGAACGGCAGCGCCGTTCAGTTTTAACTGACGCCGAGAACCACCATGGATACAGGAACGGCATTGAAGTTTATAGCCACTTAAACAGGCTGACTATCTTTTCCATTCCTGCGTCGATTTTCCCCGACCTATCTCAGCCAGGGGATACAACCCTATTTTGATGAATGGATTAAGGAAGCTGGTCTCAATGATCTGCTCTATAATACGTTTTCTAAATGTATAACCTGGTCATCTCAGATTTACAAAAACGAAAATTTCTGCGTTCTCAATTTACTGTAGGGTCACAAATAGCGTGAGTGCGCAGCTTGTTATCGGAACAAGGCAGTCGATGATACTCTGGAAATATCTGAGTTTATTGAGGCTGAGTATATCAGGAATGCACCAGCAGCTCTGTACCAGCAGGGAGCGTTACTGGGGAGGACGTCAGGAGAAATGGAAAAAAACTGTAACGGAAAAAGAACTTTATTTATGTCCCTGCTGTGGTAATAAGATAATCGGGAAACAAGGCAATTATGAAATCTGTTCAGTCTGTGATTGGGAAGATGACCCGGTTCAGTCCGAGGATCCTGATTTTCCAGGCGGGGATAATATGCTTAATTTAAATAAACCAGATTACTTTTTTTTCAAAAATAGAACTAACTTTCCCGGTTGCCTGCTCGCGTTTATTTTATCGGTGACTATCTAAGCAAAATATCCATCTGCTGCAGAAATATTTGAATGTCCACTTCTCACTCATAGCGGAAATAGATAAATCAGCCCTGGATCACCTATTTCAGTCACTATCACTGGCACTGTTGAAACCGGAGATCAAAGTCACCCCCGATTTACTACGCTGGTTACAAGACAACATTCAGAAGCCGTTCAGCGCTCAGCGTCCAAACATGCCCTTTAGTTTTTGCTTCATGCTCCGAACATAGAATGGCGTAAACTGCGACCTGATATGTGAATCCAGACCTTTGTCGTTCTGGCCAAGGCGCATCAGATCCACCGCCTGCCCATCCGGAGAGGTATCCGCTGCGACAAGACCCGCACCACGCATCACCTCTTGCACATCACCGCTCATTTCCACCCCCACCAGATAATGCGGTTTATCATCGACTGACGGGTCGTGCATTAAAACCAGGAATGCACGGCTGACCCCGGGACATTTTGCAAACCAGGCAGATAACTCTTTCAGAAGCCTGTCCGGAACAACGGCAGGTACTCCCACTAATACCTGTGTTTCTTCCTCAACCACTCTTGTCTGCGGCAGGCGACCCGTTCCTTCCGCCAGCATGGCTTCTATTTCTTCCGGCACAAACTCCTTTCCGTAATCTGACCCTGGATTAAGAAACACACCCTCTCCCCGCGTCATTTCAAAAAAGGCTCTGGCAGGCAACTTCATGTATTTACTTTCCTGGCTGATGGCGCGCTGCAGGGTGGCAAGCGAGCTGAATACCGGAATGACAGGCGTTCCATCCGGTTTTTCCCAGTGCTGAATCGAGATATTCTCACCCGCCTTTAGTTCGACCTCACCATCACCCGTTGCCCCTCCGGAACTACCCAGGACGTAAAGCGATGAATCTAACAGTACCCGGTAAAACTCAGGTCGTTCTGCTGGATGATCGGCCGCCAGTTTTAAAGCAGTCTCCAGTTTGATTTCCCTTTCGTCAGACATTTAACCACCTTAGGCAGGATTGGATTAGGATCAATTTAACAAGGGCTTATGAGCATAATATAGATAATTTCTACTCGCCAGATTCCTGCACGTACCGAGGGATTGCCTTTGAGGGCTCGTTATTGCGATTAAGGACATGTGTTTGAATGGGTAAATGGCAGAACAGGCACGATCTTTTCCGTTTTCCAGACGCTTCCCTTAAACTACACCGCACAGGCCTCAACTATTAAGCTTACCTGACTAACATCCTGTTCTATAAACTCGTGAGTCAGAACCGTTACCAGCGTGTTCACCAGGGTCTGTTTAAAAATCATGTTCACGCTGACGTGCCTGACGGTTACAGAGAACGATGTAGGTTCAGCTGTTCAAACCAGGAAAATAAGATGTTTTTACCGGATGCACGATTCACAAAAATCTTTCCTCACTTCTCATTCCAGGCATGAGTCGTCAGCTGTTTGTTTCTCTGGATGGGCCCAAGGGAACCGGTAAAACCACTCTGCTGGAGTCCATTACGCAAGTGCTAAGAGCAGATAACAGGAAGGTGATCCGACTTAGCGAGCAAAAAAGCGATCCCTTCAGGGCGGAAACAATGGCGCTGGTTAACAGGCTCGCCAGAAATCCCTCCGTCGAACTGGAGCGGGAAATTTGTGAACGCTTTGCCGTTAGCCGTGCCTGGATTTCACAGAATGTACTCACTAAACAGCCCATGAACTGCATTATCCTGATGGATCGCTGGTATCCGTCTGATGCAGCGTTTCGGCGACTGGTGCCTTTTGCAGAGATATTGCAGCGAAACATTGAGCTCAATGTGCGAGCGCCAGACCTGCATATCGGGGTGGTCACGGCACCTGAAGTTTCATGGGAACGAGCCTCGGCACGATCGCGTGGGCTGGGCAGTACAGTCATTCACAAACTGGAAGAGCATGTCGCTTGCACCAGAGTGTTCGAGCAGGAGATGACCAACCACGGCTGGTTTTTATGTCGCAATGAAGGAACCGTAGAAGAAGCAACGATGCAGGTGATTGCTGAAATCTATAAAACGCTTTGATGCCGTACAGGCATCGGTTTCACGGGCGGATCCTCACTCGAAATTGCCAGTTAACAGCGCGACCTGTTCGTTTCGCTCTCCCCTGCCCGGGCCTCATGAATATATCGCCTCTGCAGATCACTGTTTTCGGTCTTTGACACCAGAAAATAAACCCCATAACAGTCGCGTTATAATCTCTTCTTCGAAAATTCGCGCAACCTTTGGTAGTTAACTTAAAAATCATCCACCAGAATTTTACTGTCTGAAATCAACATTAGTCAGATTACCGCTGGCACAGATATCCTGCTTTCACTTATAAAATTGCTTTATTTTTCAGATAAGGCACAGGGAATTGCGCTACGCATCGATACCATTTAATCACAATCAACTGGGCTGGCCTGCGGGTGAGCATTGTTTTCCGCCGCAGCCCATGCTGCGAGAGGATATGACTGCCGACTGGGTTATCGTCGGCGCGGGATTGCAGGTGTTGCCTTTGCGCGCCCGCCTGGCTGAAATTAATCCCGACCTGAAAATTATCATCGTCGATGCGCACAGCACACGAGAAAGCGCATCGGCACGTAATTCCGGATTTGTTATCGGTCTGCCTCATAATATTGGCAGTTCCACCGCTGAATTAAAAAAGGCCAACGCTTACCGTAACCTGCTTCAGGAAGGCATTCGTCAACTGGAGCAGGTTATTTCTCAGCATCATCTTCAGTGCGACTGGCAACAGGTCGGTAAATATCACTGCCAGGCTGAGCGTGGCAACGATCGTATTTTAAAAGAGTACGCCAGCCACCTCGATTTAATGGATGAGCCGTGGCAGATGTCAGACAGCGAGGAGCTTTACTTTAAACTCGGCACGCGCTTTTACAGCAAAGGGATATTTACCCCTGGCTGCGTGCTGGTGAATCCGGCGCAGTTGATTCGCCGGGCTAAACACTATTTGTCTGAAATGTTCAACGCTTCGATAACACGCCAGTGCTGGGGATTCGCTACGGCAGCATGGCTGAAGTGCTGACACCGTTTGGCATCATCAAAACGCCAAAGGTGATGCTGGCCACCAACGCATTATCGCAAGAGTTGCGACCAGGACCTTTCGCGGCAGGCTGCAATGGCGACCTTCGCCAGCATCACCGAATCCGCTGACGGATGAACAACTGGCCACCCTGCCCCCCATGCAGAGCTGGGGGCTTACGCCGGTAAATGCGATTGCCGGTGCAACCTTCCGTTTTACCTCAGACCGCCGTTTCCTGATTCGCCAGCACGTGATACCCGCACTCAGCGGTCAGGTGAATGCAGCGCAGACCTGGCAGGCGACCCAGCTGCATCAGCGCTTATTTCATAAAGTCTATCCGACCCTGGGCAGTGTGAAGATAACCCATACCTGGTCCGGCACCATCAGCGTCACGCGAAACGGCGCGCCTGAATGGGGCAAGCTGAACAAATTTATCTGTACGGCGGGTGGCTGTAACGGCGCAGGCGTTTCAAAACAGACCGTAGCGGGCAGTCTGCTGGCGGATTTCATGATGAAACAGGACAACCCATATATTGCGGATATGCTGTCGCTGGGTAAGGCCAGTTTTATGCCGCCATCGCCGGCGCTGGATATCGGCATAAAACTGTCACTGATGAAAGAGCGTTATCTGGGCCGTAAAGAGGTCTGATAATCCGTAACTGTAATGATCGATACACGGGATATTGCTGAAGTGGCGGCAATTGAAGTGATAAGGCGCGACCAGGCCAGCGAAGAATTACCGGTCGAAACGCTCAATCTCGTGGGGCCGGATACGCTCAACGGAGAAGAGGCAGCAGCAGCCTGGCAACAGCTTCTGGGCCGTCCGGTAATTTATGGAGGAGATAATCCGGATGCATTCCAAGCCAATATGGCGGAGTTTATGCCGCGCTGGATGGCGTATGAAATGCGGCTGATGGCTGAACGTTACGTCAGTGATGGGATGATTCCACAAGAGGGCGACCGGGAACGTCTGGTCACCCACTGCATACCTATCGTGACTTTATTACCGCACTCGCCGGAGAGTAATCTGGATCTCTCAGGCTTAAGGACAAGCCTGCAGAGCAATACCGTGGACCAGATGTCTGAGCCAGAGCCACTATGCAAAAATATTCTCAGAACAATCTTTATCCAGAACTTCAATGCAGACAGATTATCCTTGCCGGGCGATTTAAACCGGCCAGTTTATGGCACGGTTGTTTTCGATAATATCCTGATGAGAGGGTGCATCACCCAGCGTCGCGAAACTGGCATAAAGCTGTGGCAACCGAGCCTGACCTTCTCCCTTTCTGGCCAACGCCAGAGCTCGCAGCATCACGGGCGCTTCCCAGTCACAGCAGTAACAAGGTGTGCAGGGCTGCTGACGCCATGATTCAGCGATAGTCCCAGAGAACACAGGATCAAAACCGGTGTCGTTAACCAGTGACATGGCCGTCTGCACAGCATCAGGATGATCTCCCGCTACGGCAACCGCCAGACGACCCCGACTTCCCTGCGGCTGGCCCAGATCGGCGAGCGAGTCGGCAAGGATATTATTAAAAGCTTTAACCACAGGGTGTCCGATTTGCTCCTGAACCCATTCGCTTTCGGTCTGCCCATTATCCAGTGCAGTAATCGGTGCGTCACGCAGGCCAGGATAGTAATTGCTGGTGTCGATCACCGGGACATGGGGTGGGCAGGTGATCGAAAAGCCCATCAGGCAGGCTGCTAAGTGCCGGCAGCGGAATGGAGAGAATCACGGCTTCGACGTCTGTAACCGCTCCCCTGATGTCTGTGGGTTCTGCATTAATTTCACCCGCAAAATCACGCACGCCATCAACTCCGCGTGAATTAGCGATTTTACCTTGTGCCCCGCTTCACTCAGCTTACGTGCCAGGGTTCCACCGATATTACCTGTGCCAATTACGCCGATTTTCATATTTCGCTCCTGATTCTGTGATGAAGTGAGATACCCTACATATGCACTGAATAAACAACAAGAACCGACAAAATAGTGGGTTACTAACCTGAAGGTAAGTATGGAAAGAGACTGGCGTTGTGATATTCCGGAGCAGCGACTGGTGTGGGCTCAGGCTACCACCGAAGCGCTGAAGATTATTGAAGGAAATGGAAGACAATTATTATCTGTCAGCTTTTCGCTGCTAAAGGCCCGCTGCGCTTTTCAGAGCTGGAGCGCCGGATTGAGGGCGTAAATCAAAAAATGCTGATCCAGCAGCTTAAACAACTGGAACAGGATGGCATCGTGACACGCACGGTGTATCCCGAAGTCCCTCCGCGTGTTGAGTATTCACTTACCGATCTGGGAAAAGCGCTTGGGCCATCAATGACTGCTCTGATTGACTGGGCCTTACTACGTCGTGAAACGCTGGGGCTTGATGGCTCCTGAAGCTCGCATTTCAACCTAGTTATACCGATGTGGCTGAGCGCAGAAAACGCTTAAAATATCTTCTCAGGCACGTCGATTTTCTTAACATGAGTATGAGCTTAAACGCTTCAGGAACCGCGCCCAGAGTGCAAAGAGCTCGATAGTGATTGCACAGGTGAGCAGCTGCGTCAGCATGGAGATGTATCCTGAACGCATGTCACTTCACCAATCAGATGTCATCTGAACGGGTCATGCCCACCGCTGGCCACAAAAATCGCTCTTCATGCGTGCTGTCGAAATCGGGATCGGTATAGATGTGAAGCCGCTTAATTTTAAGTCCATCGAACTGGAAAACGTTACAGTACGGCCTTCAGAGCGATCCTTTACAGGCCAGGGCGTTCCTTTAGCGCTGATTCCACTCTCAAACCCTTCAACGACAACGTGATCGCCCGCAACCAGAATATTAATCCGCTCGAAGTCGTGCTCGATCTTTGCAGGGTGCTCATCATTCCCTGAGCGGCGCGAGCCACTTCAGCTTTTCCGTATCCCACACCGAACTTTGGAAAGTAGATCTGAATGTCGTCTGTCAGAAGATCCATCATTGACGAATCGCCCGAGTCGAGTTTGCGAAAATAGTCCTTAACAACTGCAACGCGCTGGTTTTGCTGCTCTTCGTTCACACTCTTTCCTTCTCTGTTTCGGGCCAGACGCTATCATCTGCGCCAGCAAAAAAATTTAATACTGGTCGTTACAGTATTATTAGTACAGAGTTGGACGCGGGCCGTCAATTTTTTTATAATGACCGTTATAGAATCGGAGGCTAAATGGGAAGACATCGGGAATTTGACGCGGAGGTCGCTTTAGAAGCAGCCCTGGTGGTGTTCTGGAAAAACGGTTACGAAGGCACCTCCTTTGATGACCTGACACGTGCGACGGGCGTTGCGCGTCCGAGTCTTTACGCCACCTTTGGAAACAAGAGAGCCTTTTCCGTAAGCGCTGGAGAAATATGAAGTCAGATATATGGCTTTTATGACCGGAGCACTCCAGGAACCAAACGTTCATGATGCGGTGCGACTCATTCTTAATGGCATGCTGGATACTCACACGCTCGGTGGTGAATGCCGGGGATGTCTCGGTATTAATGGCGCTCTGGCATGTTCAGAGGGGCTGAGACCATTCGCCAGGAATTGATCACTCGCCGCATTGGCTCGGAGACGGCTTTGCTGGAGAGGCTCAACGTGCAAAGCACGAGGGCGAGCTTTCTTCATCCGCTGATTGTGAAATGTTAGCTAAATACCTTATGACTGTAGCGCAGGGCATGGCTGTTCAGGCAAAGGCTGGCGTAACGAGAGAGAAACTCCAGCCGATGGTGGATTATGTCGTTTCTGGCTGGTCCCGATGATCCCGTAACAGCGCTTGCGGATAATTCGGAACCGGCCAGCCCGGTTACATCGCCATGTGCTGGGCGGATTTCAGATGCTGTTCTACAACAGGGGTATGCGCGTCGGCCAGCGCCTTCACATCCGATCCTTTATCTTCGTCGCGTCACTCTTCAGCGTCGACAGCACCATCTTATGATCCATTATTCCGGCATTTTCCATATACATTTTGTCAAAGGCACCGCCGCTCTGCTTTTCCAGCTTGTCGGCCATGGCCTTATGTTTAGCGTCTGGCGCAGTCGGTAATGTCACCTCTTTTTGCTTAGCAACCGCCTGAACTTTTGTCAGGGCACTGCCATGATCTTCGACCATCTTCTGTGCAAAAGTTTAACTTCTGCGCTTTGTGTTTTGTTCAGCGCAATTTTGGCGGCGGCAATTTCATTGATATTGGCCTGCGCCATATCCTTCAGTGCTTTTTCGTCACCAGGGCTGAGCTTGTCATTCTTTACGGTCTGCGGTGTATTCCCACCCTGCGGGGCGCTTGTCTGCGTCTCAGCCTGAACGCTGGCAGTGCTAAACAGAGCGACGACGGCTGATATAGCCAGCCATCCTTTAGTGCTTTATTATTTTTCATTTTGTACTCCTGAAAATTATGGGAAGACCGATATCAGAAAAAATTCTGCTCACAATTACCTGCTCCCTCTCATGAGTCGTCATAGTTTCTGTCTCGCTTAAGGTACCTTACGTAGCAGAGTTATTAAGCGTTGTAGTAATGTCAGGTAATCGCAAGTATAAACAATGCATTGCAGCAGCATAAAAATAACGAAAATGTATTCCTCCTCGCTTAAAGCCGAAAATTTATCTATTGTTAGCAAGGGTTTCAGCATAAAATTTATACGAAATATCAAACACCGTACAGCTTTTCTTTGATTACTTTGAGATAATTCTTAAGGTTGCTATGTGGTTTGTCGGCCGTTTAATGCTGGGTAATAACTAACAGGTGACATAATAATGTGAAGAGGTTGAGCTCATGTTACCTCCTTACATCGCTTTATATTTTCTGGTTCAGATTACTGAATAATATTAAGGAAAGATCACATGCTCAAATCTCGCGCTTTAAAAAGCCGCCATTTGCGGTGGTGATATCTTGTACCGTGCTTGCTGCGCCCGTTTTCGCAAATCCGGGCAACGGCAACGGTGGTGGCGGTCAGGGTAATGGTAATAGCGGAAACCCGGTTAATAACGGCAAAAAGCGGAGAGCACGGAAACAAGGGGCATGGTAATGCGGGTCCGAAAGAAAAACATGGAAATCGTAAGAACGCAGGACGACCCGATCACGTCGAGTCAGATATCAACTACTCTCTTGCACGTAAACTTGCCGTCAATTATGGCCTTGTCGGCTATCAGTCTTTGCCGCCAGGAATAGCTAAAAAAGTTGCGCGTGGTAAACCTTTGCCTCCGGGTATCGCCAAAAAAAGTTTGCCAGCATCAATGCTAAATTGAGCTGCCTATTACCCTGGTTACGAATGGCGAGCCGTCGGAGATAATCTTGTGCTGATAGCCCTGAGCACCGCTGTCGTGACCGCCGTAATTAATGGGGTTTTCGATTAACCTTCAAAACTTTTTCGAACGAATTTACTTTCCTGGTGGAGCGCCAGTAACACGCTTAAATGCTTTTCTGAAGGCGCTCCGACTCATATCCCAGCGCGGCAGACATGCCTGAAATCGTCTCGCCTGAATTTTGCAGACGATCGCTGGCGAGTAGCATCCTCCATTGCGTCAGATATTCTATGGGCGTAATTCCAACCGTCTGACCAAAGTGTTTTGCAAATGCAGCGCGGGACATCCCTGTCTGTGATGCCAGCTTATTTAACGTCCGGCATGTCATCGCAGCGCCCGTCTCCGTGTAAAGTACCTGACAGGCAGATTGACACTCATGCTTTATGCACTCTGTGACAGGCTCCGTTGGTCCCGTTGATCGGGAATGCGCGCAATCACCTTTATTTCAAAATCAAATCCCGCCAGCCACGTCACACCCACCGCTGTCCAGTTAGGATAGGGAGGCTGCGGAAAAACGCGCTGCTTTATCTGCATGATGGTTTCGAACTGATGCTCCGATCGGTGTGAAATGTGGTGACATCGATCAGAATCGTCAAAGGTACAACCCTGCCGCAGCGAGCGTGGCCGCCAGATTCTCAAATGCCCGTTCTACCTGAGCAGCAAAATCGGGCTCCGGCGTGCCGTCGGCACGGCTGCCCACCTGACCAGAGACAAACAGCAGATCGCCTGAGCGTATAGCCGCTGAATAACCATGCTGCTCATAGAGAGCGTGACGATTAGCAGGAAAAATGGGTTCGCGGGTGATCATAGAATTTCCTCAATAGCCTTTAGCGGATTGCAGGATGCAGCGCACACGAGTTTGATTTAATATACGCGGCGTATGTCACATTAATCACACATACGTCGCGTATGTCAATTAATATACCTCGCGTATGTGAAAGGGAGAGTGTATGGCCGCTAAACGTCGCGCTGAAACAATGGAAGAGAACCGGGCAAAACTGATTGCAGCAGCACGCACAGCCTTTGCCGAAAAAGGCTTTGCCGCCGCATCAATGGATGAACTGACGGCCAGCGTAGGTCTGACTCGCGGGCGCTCTACCACAATTTGGTGACAAAAAGGGGCTGCTTGCGGCGGTCGTCGCACAGGTTGATGGCGAAATGGCCCAGCAGGCTAAAGCGGCAGCGTCTGGGGTGAGCGATGCGTGGGAAAAGCTGGTGGCTGAAGGCATCGCCTACATCCGCATGGCAATGGATAACGAAGTACAACGCATTGTGCTGCGCGATGGCCCGGCTTTCCTGGGAGAATCCCTCGCAATGGCCCAGCCAGAACAGCTGCCTGGAAGCCACGCGTGAAACGATTACCCGTCTTATCGACAGCGGGATAATGAAGCCGGTCGACGCCGATGCCGCCGCTCAGCTGCTGAACAGCGCGGCGCTGAATGCCGCACTGTGGGTCGCTTCCAGCAGCGAGCCGGAAAAGGCGCTGCCAAAGATGAATCGACGTGTTCACACAACTGCAGGCGCTTGCGCCATAGTGCGATTTAACCCTGAATACTCACTGCTGCTTTCACTGATAGCCCTGAAGGCTCTGAGTGCTGACGCCTGCATCTCTTTCAGAGCGCGGTGCCGTTTTAATTCAGTGTGACAGCGGAATCAGGCCGCTCTCCTGATAGGTCGCAATCAGGTTATCAAAATGGTTATATCCTGGCGCGTGCGGGCTATTAACTGCGCGCCGGCAACTGCGGTGTAGATTGCCAGCGCACGCTGCGCATTTTTTCTCCGCGTTATCGGGCGAATTTTCGCAAAGGACCTCTGTCAGCCACTCGACGTTCGCATCGACAAAATACTGAACCTCACGCTTCACTTCCTCGGGCAGATCTTCATATTCCGCCGCCATAAAAGCTGGAGAGACAGAGCCGGTTGGCATCTTCAGCGACTTGCGGAAAAATCTGCGGATAGCGCTGCAACGCTTCATCCGGTGAGGGCACTTTGCTCGCGTTTAGTCTTTAAATCCTCAGCCGTATCCTGCCAGTATCGGCTGGCAACCGCGGCTCCCAGATTGGCCCTTACTGGCGAAGTGATAATAGATACTGGCATTCCTTGATGCCTACCTCGTCAGCGATGCTGCGAAAATTAATCCCGTTATAGCAATGATTCTGGGCAGCACTTTTTGCTTGCGGGCCAAGAATTGGCTTCACGCGCGTTCAGAGTCATAACTCAGTTTTCCTCTCAGGAGAGGTGACGACGCATTATAGGGGAAGAATATTTACCTGCCAACTGGTAGAACAGGGGTTGACAGGAGAAAAGTTCGTATCACAATCCACCTACCAATTGCCAGGTAGGTAACTTAATCATAGACTGATATCCAAAATGCATCTGCAGTTCCGTCACTCCCCGCCCTGAAGATTTATGACGGGTATGATGGCCCTTATCCTGCACGGGTCAGGATTGCCCTGGCGGAAAAGGGATTACTTTCTGAGGTCGAATTTATTCCGGTCAACCTGTGGAAAGGTGAGCATAAAAAACCTGAATTTTTAGCGATCAATTATTCAGGCAACCCTGCCGTTTTAGCGCTGAATGACGGATCGCTGATCGCTGAATGCAACCGCCTTACGCAATATCTCGATGTGCTGGATGACAATCCGGTTCTGACTTGGCGTCACGCCGGCAGAAAAAGGCGTTATCCATATGATGACCAAACGGGCTGAGATCGAATTTCTTGATGCAGTCAGCGTCTATTTCCATCATGCCACCGCAGGACTGGGGCCGGAGGTGGAGGCTCTATCAGAATCCGGAATGGGGTGCGAAGATGCGTGAAAAGGCCATCAGAGGGATGCACTACTTTGACGGCGTTTTACGCTCACAACCTTATGTCGCGGGCAATACATTTTCGATGGCGGATATCGCCCGTAACCGGCGGAATGATTTTCGCGACTTTGGTGAATCTTGCTGTTCCTGACGAATGTCGCGCCCTGAAAGCGTGGTAATGCAAAAATCCAGAGCCGCCCCAGCTATCAGCAATGGCAGGCAATGGTTGAAGCGGGCCGCCCTGCTGCTGCTGCATCGTCTCAGGACCGGGCGTAAGATCGCGCTGATCGTTCTGGATAACGTGGTCTGGCTGCTGTAAAAAACCCCGGAAAATCTTCCGGGTTTTGTGATCTCAAACATGAAATTTTCGCGCGTCAGCCTTATCAGAATGCCAATTCAGCCTGCATTACGCTCAAAGTGGCTGTTCACAAAGGCGCGGCAGCGTGGAGAGATCGGATCGAGAAACACCTGCTCCGGTGAACCGGACTCCTCAATCATGCCCTGATGCAGAAACACCGCTTTGTTCGACACGTCACGTGCAAAGCCCATTTCATGGGTGACGATAATCATGGTACGTCCTCTTCCGCCAGACTGCGGAATCACCCGCAATACTTCGCCCACCAGCTCCGGATCCAGCGCTGAAGTTGGCTCATCGAACAGTATCGCTTTCGGCTGCTGCGCCAGCGCCCGTGCAATCGCCACACGCTGCTGCTGTCCGCCGGAAAGCTGCGACGGGCCAGGCGTCGCGTTTTGCATAGAGTCCCACTTTATGGAGCAGCGCTTCTGCTTCTTCAATCGCCTCTTTATGGCTGCGCTTCTGCACCATGAACCGGCGCTTCAATGATGTTCTGCATCACCGTTTTATGCGGCCACAGGTTGAAGCTCTGAAATACAAAGCCGAGCTGCATTCGCATCAGCTTGATGCGACGGCGCTGCTCGCGGCTCAGTTTTTCGTCGGCGTTATCCAGGGTGACGTTTCACCTCGCCTACCGAAATTTCGCCTGCCTGGGGTACTTCAAGAAACGGATGCAGCGTAACAGCGTACTTTTTCCCGACCCACTGGCACCAATCAGCGATATCACATCGCCATCCTGCGCGGTCAGGCTGATGTCGTGCAGCACTTCGTGTCCCGCATAACTCTTTCTGAGATGGCTCAGCATAATGGTAGGGGCGGTCATGAGCGTGCTCCAAAATAGTAAAGGTGATAAGCGTCGTTCCAGCATCGATACGCCTTTGCTGACCAGCATGGTGAGTATCAGGTAGTCACCGCCCGCGCTCAGAACACCATCCAGCGCCCGAAAGTGGAAGAGACTATCGATCGGCAATGCCGGTCATCTCCATCAGGCGGATAGTGCTGACCAGCGACGTTGCTTTGATCATCGAGAGAATGTCTCATTGCTGTAGGCCGGCAATGCCTGTCGAATCGCAATCGGTAAGGTGATCCGGTAAAGATTTTATACGACGACATGCCTGAGACTTTAG
Source organism: Hyles vespertilio (assembly GCA_009982885.2). Classification (NCBI taxonomy): domain Eukaryota; kingdom Metazoa; phylum Arthropoda; class Insecta; order Lepidoptera; family Sphingidae; genus Hyles; species Hyles vespertilio. The sequence goes on from WUWR02000255.1 coordinate 47,161, forward strand.
CGGCCTCCAGCGACTGCTGACTGACGCACGCAGCCCGCCGCGCAGGAACTCCGAGTAAGGCGGCAATCATTAAAATCAGCGCCAGTAAGCCGCACCAGTAGGGATCGCGCAGCAAGCGGCCAAGAACAAGCTTTCCCGCACCGCCCGGTAAAACTGCCCAGGCCGGAATAGACCATAAAGATCTGGATCAGCAGTGCGATACCGCGAAACAGCCAAACGTAGAAGCGACAGAAAAACCTGCCGACACGCGTCATGCGCAGCAGGTTAAGCAGCAGCGCCAGCACGCCGCCGCCAAAGAGTGAGAGCCACGCGCCAGTTTGATGGTCAGACGCAATCCTTTCAGCAGCGCCAGCAACGTCTTCTGTAAAAACATGATATCCACGTGGACTCCTTACCCCTTCACGCGCTTTTTGACCGCGCATCGCAAACTTTCCCACGTAGCGGAAACCACATATCGGATCAGCTTGTGATAATCAGTAGATCACCGCACCCACGCTGTAGAAGAAAAAGGACTCTGGGTGGAGTTGGCTGCGGTGGAGACCTGTTCATCGTTTCCACCATCCGTTACCGAGACCAGCGCCGACTCTTTGATCACCGATTGCCACTGGTTGCCCATGCCGGCAGCGCATTGCGTAACGCCTGCGGCCCGATGTCGACGAACCATCATCACGTCCCCTGCCGGTCACGGTCGCGCTTCCAGCGTTCCGCCGTATGGCGTAGAAAGCGCCACGGAACACCCCGCTCTGATAGGACTCGGAGATCAGCCCGATGGCAATCGCGCCCGCGCACAAAGCCGTTACACATCGAAGGTCCCGGGAAGCCCAGCGCGGTGCCCACGGTGAGACCACCTGTCGTCCACCGAAGAGAAGAGTAGAAAATCACCAGCATTTCCGGCACGCCGCGAAACAGTGTGATATAACCTGCCGCCATTCGCTGCTGCCCAGCGTGAACCGGCAATCTGCATCCAGCAGAGCACGCTGCCTACAACGCACCCACAGCCACGCATAACGACACGCTGAGTTGGTGACGGCGGCGGCGTTAAGCAGCCACGCCACCCCAGCCCTCCTCCCCGAACCCAGTATCTGCCAGTCAACTTATTTTTCATCACGCCATCAGCGTTTACGCTTTCGCCGCGAACATCTTCGCAAACCATTTGATTCGCCAGTTTGGCCTCAGCTTTCCCATCTTTGATCATGATTGCCCAGCCGCCTATTTCAGCAGCCTCTGCGCACACTGTTGCCTTTTACGCATACCAATCGCCGAGCCTGCGCCCAGCACGCCCCGGAGAAGCCATAGCCGCGCTCGCTGGATCGCCTTCAGCATGTTTTTTCACAAAGGCGTTGAGGTAGTACGAGACCCATGACGGCATCCACCCGGCCATTCATCAGGTCGGCGAAGGTTTCAGGACCCGCCTGATAGGTGCGGATAGTGGCCAACGTCGCCCAGGTATTTCTGCAGGAAATCCCCCTGAATGGGGCGACCTGCACCGCGATGGGTTTTCCCCTTTGAAGGTGGTTTTCAGATCGTCGCATCGCTTTTTTCATGCCGGCGTCATCATCCGCCGTCACAATCGTGCCGCTGCCTGGAAGCGTGGCCACGGGCTTTTTTGTTCGCAGTCACAAAGCTGGAGACGCTGACGGTGTACTGATGGGTAAAATCGACTCGCTTCAGCACGTTTTGGCGTTACGGTCACCGCATCGATCACCGCATCAAATTTACCCGTCGATAAGACCTGGGATCATGCCCGACCATTTCTGGGCATGATTTCATATTTGAAGCCAGCACGTTTAGCCAGCCTCCGCCACCATATCCGCTCATAGCCGACGATTTTGCCGCCGGGTGGTCTGGTTGAACGGAGAGATAGCCGCTTCAGTCGCAAACTTCAGGGTGCCGAAATCTTTCGCCTGGCTGAACGCGGAATGGCGAGCAGTGCCACGGGCAGAGAAGCCGTGAACAGGCGGTTACGCATCATCATATAAACCTCATTTATTATTATTAAGAGAGTAATCAATTGGCAAGGCGGGTCAGCGCCTGCTCCCCGGCGGTAATGCTGCGTTCGTCCGGCTGATAGTCGGAGTTAGCAGGTGATCGTCAACGGCCCGGCGTGCAGATCCAATATGAAATCTGGCAGCCCGTACCCTCCGTGAACAGTGAAAAACTCGGGCCCAAAGCTGGCCGCTGGGCTGCGGCGACTGATGGCTTATCAAACTGATGCGACAGAATCTGTTCCAGTGAATCGATCAGTCGATCGTCTTCATCAGAGGCGGCCAGCCACGCTTGGAAGTTAACCTCCACCCGCACGTTTTGCGCCAGCGCCACCCCTTCGCACATCCGCTTTTAAACGAGTTTCCATAGCAGCGCGTACTTTCCGGCGACTGTAGTACGGATGGTGCCCCTGAAACAGGCAGCTATCGGGAATGATATTGTGGGTGGTACCACCCTGAATGTGCCCGATGGTCATACGGCGGAGTGAGCTGAATCGCGTTCACGCGAGATGAGGGTCTGTAGCTGGCTGATGGAATGCACGGTCGCGATGATCGGATCGGTGCCCCATGTGCGGACGTCCCGCGTGGGTCGATACGCCATGCACCGTAACGCGTCGAATTCTCGCTGAGGCTTGCTAGGCCCCGCCGTGCGAGGGCGACTTCCCCCAGCCAGTCCGGCTTCGTTAATAAGCAAGGGATAACACGGCCCAGTGATGCCATCTGCCGCCCCGTCCGAATTCATCGGCCTCATCGCCCTTTCGGGCGTCCCTCTTGTGCCGCTGGCTGCATATCAGCCGGACCCGGCCTTTGAGTTGCTGACGATAGTGCGGCAGGAATCGTTGCCACACCCAGCCGTCCGCTGCGGTGTGAATATCACATGCCCGCAGGCGTGCATTTATCCGTGATAGCGGCTGGCAAACGCAGACCGGTCTGCTCATGGATTGGCAGCGCGTCCACTTCGGCGCGCAACAGCAGCGTCTTACCCGGCTCCTGCACCGTCGATATCACCACAACACCGCTGCGGCCAACGCCGGTGCGGGAGTAAGCCCCAGCGCCTGCAGATAGTCTGTGACCAGACTGGCGGTGCGCAGCGTATCAAAGCGAATTCCGGATGCGCATGGATATCACGTCGAATCGCCACTAACTGCGATTCAAGTTCATTAACTCTGTGCTTTTATTTCCCCGGCCAGTCGCTGCTTTTTCCCCCCCTGATTCATAGACAGCCCCGGCAATAAGCGATCGAACTGCTGCTGCCGACCGCTATTTTAATCTCATCCTGATGGCGGACGTTGATGACCGTTTATTTATCCCAGCACGCGACAGAAAGCAACGCGCAACAGCCTGCTTTACATACTTAAAAATCATAAGATCGTGTTATTTATTGGAAACCTGTAGGAGATAACAGCAGATCAGCCATAATATTAATAATCCCGCCCACACACATTAACTTTCCTACTGGGTCACGGAGGTGAATTTCGCTTATTATCTGGAGAGTGAATAAAGAAGTCTGCCAGTATTTCCGCTAATTTCTCGGGTGTTTCGTCGGAATAAAAGGCCGCAGTTTGAGAACAGTTTCACTGCTAACCTGATGGCGCTACGGGGCGCAGCGGGTGGCCATATCGGGTATCGATCCGGCCCCGGCACTGACAGCCAGCAGCGGTAAAGCCATTTTGCCTTTTAACGCGCGCGGTCGATTCTGCTCTGCCGACTGTGCGAAGCGCGGTAAAAGCCAGTCCGGCCCGCAAGCCCCGGGCTGCTGAAAAACGGCGCAGATATTCATGACGGCCGCCGCATCTATGCGATGTGGATTGGCTGACGTACGGTTAAAAACCATTCGAGGTAGAATCGCCTCTCTGCCAGTGATCAGCGCTTCCGGTAAATCATCCACACAGTGAAATCCAAAATGCCAGTTTTCCAGGCGCTATCCACCACCATTGGCAGTAAGTCGCAGGTGATGCCGGAATGCCGCCATCCAGCAGCGCGAGACGGCTAACCTTTGTCGGGATGGCCTGCCGCCAGTGACCAGGCGACCCACGCCCCGATATCATGCCCCCGCCCAGATGAAAGCGTTCGATACCAGCTGGTTCAGCAGCGCCAGATGCGCTCTGCCCACGGCTGTCAGTGTCGTACCACTGGCGGAAAGTCAGAATCACCCTGCCCTGGCAGGTCGGTGCGAAATCACATGAAGCGGTGGCAAGCAAGGGAATTACCTCCCGCCAGCATAACTCTGCTTTTGCGGGAAACCCGCGAGCATAACCACAGCCTCAGCGTGTTCACTCTGCCTTCGCTGAGTAGTGCAGCCGCTGCGAGTCAATG
>WUWR02000256.1:0-50118 GCA_009982885.2 Hyles vespertilio
GTCCGCAGCAGATGGTGGACACGTGATAGATAAATCCCAGCTCGCGCGTTACGGGCAGCTCCTCTTTGGCCGGACGACATCGACATTGCAGTCAGTGACTGGCCATCAACACCACTCGCCCGATGTCGGTGCATCCAGACCGCCGAGCAGATGCAGCAGCGTACTTTACCGGAACCGGAGCTGCCGGACAATCGCTGTCAGTTCACCGGGCTGGAGCTGAAAGCCACATTGCGCAGCACATCGGTCTGCACGCTGCCTTCCTGATAGCGTTTGCACAGGTCGCGGCACTGCAACAAAGGAGTGTTACTCATAACGTAAAGCCTCAGCAGGTTGAACGGCGGCAGCGCGCCACGAAGGATAGAGCGTAGACAACAGCGCCACAATCATGGCGCTGAGGGCGATGGTGACCACCTGCCACACATTAATATCAACCGGCAATGCGGCACCATCAAGGAACAGGCCAATCACCCGGCATTAAGTTGTTGAGCTGGCTGGCCAGCAAGACACCGAGCAGCGTGCCGAGCAGCGTGCCGATAATACCGGCGCTGGCACCCTGCACCATAAACACCGCCACTATTGCCGGCGCGTCAGGCCCTGGGTTGCAGGATCGCCACGTCGCCCTGCTTCTTCCATGATCAGCAGGCCTAACGAGGTGATGATGTTAAGGCAGCCACGGCGATGATCAGGCTCAGCAGCAGGCCCATCATGTTCTTCTCCATACCGCACTGCCTGGAAGAGATCGCCTTTTACGCTCACCGCCAGTCTTCCAGACCAGGCCCGCAGGCAGTGTCTGCTGACTCAGACTGTCGACCGACAGCGGTTTATCCAGCCACAGTCGCCAGCCGGTAATGTTACCGCCGGATAGCGCATCACGCGCGACGCATCCTGAAGATTGACCAGAATCTGATAACCATCGACTTCGCTGTTAGCAGCATAGGTGCCCGCTACGGTAAACAGACGCTGACTTGGCACGCGTCCCATCGGGGTGAACTGGCTGACCGACGTCACCATCAGACGCAGCTGATCGCCACGTTTTACGCCAAGCTGGGATGCCAGCTGTCCCGAGATGACATTATACTGCCCGGCCTGCAGCACGCTCTGCCGGGTATTGACCAGGAAAGGGGTAAGCGAGATCTTTTTCATCCGGCTCAATGCCCAGCATCACGCCAACGGAGACGCTGTGCGGGCTTTGCAGCACCACAGTGGCGGTGGTCAGCGGCGCAATACGGCTGACACCCTGCAGATTGCAGCGAGGTGGCGGGTTGCTGTTGTGGATTGAGACTGCCTTTGTCGCTGGTGATCAGCGCCTGAGGCATCAGGCCAAGAATATTGCCTTCGAGTTCACGCTCAAAACCGTTCATCACCGATAACACGGTGACCATCGCCAGCACGGCGGGCCGAGCGTATGCCAATCGTTTGAGAGCCAGGAGACAAAGCGACCGAAGCGATCCGATGCTCGTCCGCGCATATAACGCAGACCGATAATAGCGCGACAGGTTGATACATGGAATCCAGTAAGCCGTTGCCTGAAAATAGGTAGTGGGATGATAAAGGAGCGGCTGGCTTTATGAAACCTCTACCCTCTGAGTCGGCAGCAAAGTTGCAAATCCGGATGCGTCACATTCCGCGCCAAAGCAGCGGAATAGCCGATAAAGCCGCCGCTTATTGGCTGATTATTCAGCGTCCAGGGGGGTAGACTACAATCAGTACCATGATCACGGGTGATTTATTGCCGGGCAGTATGAGGTAGCGACCATGTTGAAATTTCCCAAAGGCAGCATCGTTAAACATAAATCCGGGGGAGATCAGAGGCGAAATCATCAACGTCTTTGAGCAGGGGAAACGCACCAGCCGGCTACTACGTAAAGTGGGACGACGGTAACCTCAGCTATCATCCTGAGCAGGAGTTATCCTGGGCGAATATCGACCGCCCACGCATGCATTACACACAGCAATCCATAAAATAAAATGCCCGCTTAACCCCGTCGCTGCATGGCGACTGCGGTTTTTTCTGATCCCTTGCCAGACTCCGTCTATCCTCTCTTTATCCGCACGATTACCGCTGACGCCCGGTAATGGCTGACCGATCCCCTGGTTCAGCGCGGCGCGGCAGGAAAATTGTGCCGCAGAGGTGAATCCCCCTGACATAATATGGAATGATTTACGTCCTGGAAAAATGGAGCAACCCCGAGATCCCATGCCCGAACAGACTCGTTATAACCTGCCCGTTAAATCCGGCGATCACCGTCAGCTCGGCCAGCTCATAGGCGCGGCCGCCGCGGTGGAGTGTGCCAGCATTACCGAACGACATGCTGGTCCGGTGTTAATGATTACACCCGATACCCAAACCGCTCCTGCGTCGCTGGAGAAATCCGCCAGTTTACCGAGCTGCCGGTGGCGCACACTTGCCGACTGGGAAGCGCTGCACTACAACAGCTTTTCGCCGCATCAGGATATTATCTCCGCCCGCCTGTCGACCCTCTACCAGCTGCCGGTGATGCAGCGCGGTATGCTGATCATGCCGGTCAACACCCTGATGCAGCGCGTCTGCCCGCACAGTTTCCTGCACGGCCATGCGCTGTTGATGAAGCAGGGACAAAAACTGTCTCGCGCACCGGCTGCGCGACCAGCTTGAGCAGGCCGGTTTATCGCCATGTCGATCAGGATGATGGAGCACGGTGAATACGCCACGCGCGGCGCCCTGCTCGATCTGTTCCCGATGGCAGCGATCAGCCCTACCGCATCGACTTTTTCGATGATGAGATCGACAGCCTGCGCCTGTTCGACGTCGACAGTCAGCGCACGCTGGAAGCGGTCCCGAAATTAACCTGTTGCCTGCGCATGAGTTTCCCAGCGACAAAGCCGCCATTGAGCTGTCCGCAGCCGCTGGCGTGAAACGTTTGATGTGCGCCGTGAGTCGGAGCATGTCTATCAGCAGGTCAGCAAAGGCACGTTGCCAGCGGGCATCGAATACTGGCAGCCGCTGTTTTTTGAGCAGCCGTTACCCAGCCTGTTCAGCTATCTGCCCGACAATACCCTGATTGTGAACTGTGGCGATCTTGAAGGCAGCGCCAGCCGCTTCTGGCAGGATGCCGAGGCACGCTATGAAAATCGCCGCGTTGATCCGATGCGTCCACTGCTGGAGCCGGTCACCCTGTGGCTGCGTCCGGATGCATTAATGGGAGAGCTGAAAGCCTGGCCGCGCATCCAGATGACCAATGAGGTGCTGCCCGCCAAAGCCGCGAATACCAACCTCGGTTATACCCCGCTGCCTGACCTGACCGTTCAGGCGCAGGCAAAAGCGCCACTCGATCATCTGCGTCAGTTTATTGAGACCTTCAGCGGCACCGTGGTCTTCTCGGTGGAAAGTGAAGGCCGCCGTGAAAGCCTGCAGGATCTGCTGGCCCGGATTAAACTGCGTCCTCAGCCGGTGCACCGCTTCGATGAGGTTGGCGAAGAGCGTTTCCGACTGATGATCGGCGCCAGCGAGCGCGGTTTTATTGATACCCAGGGCAACCGGGCGCTGATTTGCGAAAGCGATTTGCTGGGCGAACGCGTCAGCCGTCGCCGTCAGGATACCCGTCGCACTATCAATCCGGACATTCTGATCCGTAACCTGGCGGAGCTGCATCCCGGCCAGCCGGTGGTGCATCTGGAACACGGTGTGGGTCGTTATATCGGCCTCACCACGCTGGAAGCCGGCGGCATTGAGGCGGAATATCTGATGCTCTCCTACGCCAACGACGCCAAACTTTATGTGCCGGTATCATCGCTGCACCTGATCAGTCGCTACGCAGGCGGTGCCGACGATAATGCACCACTGCACAAACTGGGCAGCGATGCCTGGTCACGTGCACGGCAGAAAGCGGCTGAGAAAGTGCGTGATGTGGCAGCTGAACTGCTGGATATCTATGCTCAGCGCGCCGCCAAAACCGGCTTTGCCTTTAAGCATAATCGCGAGCAGTATCAGCTGTTCTGCGAAAGCTTCCCGTTTGAAACCACCCCGGACCAGGCGCAGGCGATCAACGCGGTGCTGAGTGATATGTGCGAGCCGCTGGCGATGGACCGTCTGGTGTGCGGCGACGTTGGTTTCGGTAAAACCGAAGTGGCCATGCGCGCGGCGTTTCTGGCGATTGAGAACCATAAACAGGTGGCCCGTGCTGGTGCCGACCACCCTGCTGGCACAGCAGCATTACGATAACTTCCGCGATCGCTTCGCCAACTGGCCGGTTCGCATTGAGATGCTTTCCCCGTTTCCGTACTGCCAAAGAGCAGACGCAGGTGCTGGAACAGGCCAGCGATGGCAAGATCGACATCTTAATCGGCACCCATAAGCTGCTGATGAGCGATCTCAAATGGCACGATCATCGGTCTGCTGATTGTCGATGAAGAGCACCGTTTCGGGGTGCGTCACAAAGAGCGCATCAAGGCGATGCGCGCCGATGTGGACATTCTGACTCTGACCGCAACGCCAATCCCTCGCACCCTGAATATGGCCATGAGCGGCATGCGCGATCTCTCGATCATCGCCACGCCACCTGCCCGCCGTTAGGCGGTGAAAACCTTTGTCCGTGAATTTGACGATCTGGTTATCCGCGAAGCGATCCTGCGTGAGGTTCTGCGTGGCGGACAGGTCTACTATCTCTACAATGACGTTGAAAATATCGAGAAAGCGGCGCAGCGTCTCAGCGAACTGGTGCCGGAAGCGCGTGTCGCTATTGGTCATGGTCAGATGCGTGAGCGTGATCTGGAACGGGTGATGAACGATTTCCACCATCAGCGTTTCAACGTGCTGGTCTGTACCACCATTATCGAAACCGGTATCGACATTCCGACCGCTAATACCATCATCATTGAGCGGGCCGATCACTTTGGCCTGGCGCAGTTGCATCAGCTGCGTGGTCGCGTCGGGCGTTCGCATCATCAGGCTTATGCCTGGCTGTTAACGCCGCATCCGAAGTCGATGACCGCCGATGCGCATAAGCGGCTGGAGGCGAATCGCTTCACTGGAAGATCTGGGAGCCGGTTTTGCCCTGCAACGCATGACCTGGAGATTCGCGGTGCCGGCGAACTGCTGGGTGATGAGCAGAGCGGACAGATGGAGACGCTGGGCTTCACGCTTTATATGGAGCTGCTGGAGAATGCGGTCGAGGCGCTGAAAGCGGGTCGCGAGCCGTCACTGGAAGATCTCACCAGCAACCAGACCGAGGTGGAGCTGCGGATGCCCGCCCTGCTGCCCGAGACCTTTATCCCGGATGTCAGTACCCGTCTTTCACTCTATAAGCGCATCGCCAGCGCGGAGGCTGAAGAGGAGTTGCAGGAGCTGAAGGTTGAGATGATCGATCGCTTTGGCCTGCTGCCCGATCCGGCGCGTAACCTGCTGGATGTGGCGATTATCCGGCTGAAAGCCCGCGCTGTCGGTCTGCGTAAGATCGAAGCCAGCGACAAAGGCGGTTATTTCGATTTTGCGCCGAAAAACAATGTGGATCCGGCATGGCTGATAGGCCTGCTGCAGAAGAGCCTCAGCAGTGGAAGCTGGATGGGCCGACGCGACTGCGGTTACCCGTGAGCTATCGGAAAGAAAGGTACGGCTTGAGTGGGTGCAGGGATTTGTTTCGCAACTGGCTCAACGGCAGGCGTAAAACCCTGCCCGTGCGTTGCTAAGCTAACCGGTTAAAGCGCCGGTTAGTTTGCCGCAAAAAAAGGCGCATCCTGAGATGCGCCTTTTTCATTACTGCTGTATTACGTTGTGCTGTGTGGCCGCGTGAGCGGCAAAGCTTTGCCCAATTACGCCTGATCGCCGTTGAGAACCAGCTGACCATTGCGATCCAGTGGAATACGCGTGCCGGGGTCATTTTCCATACGGATTTTACCCTGCTGATCGCCTATTTATAGGTCACGTCATATCCCAGTTTTTTTCTCTTGTTTGTCGTAAAACGGTTTTGCAGCGCTGTTCGGTTGTGGTGTAGGTATCCCGATCCTGCAGTCCGCCCTGGACCTGATTACCGGCATAACCCCCCGCTACCGCACCTGCTACTGTCGCCACATCTCTGCCGCGACCGCCACCAAACTGGTGACCCAGCACTCCACCTGCCACTGCAACCTAATACGACCCGGCAAGACGGTTTTCATCCTGCACGGCCCGACGGTGAGTCAGAGTGACATTACGGCACTCCTGACGAGGCTGTTTAATGCTCTCTTTGATTGGCGTTGCAGACAGTACCTGAGCATATTGAGGACCGCGATCAAACACGTTCATGCCTGCTACGGCTGCGACACCCAGTGCTGCTGCCACACCAATACCGATACCCGCTAACATTGATTTATTCACAGGAAGTTCCTCCTGAAAAGTGTTACCGCGCAATCCTGCTGCTAAAGCATCCTCGTAACTGAGGTATAACCGGCGTGCGCGACGCGCCGTGTTTGTTGAGATGAAGTTTACAGATGGACCGAAAATGCAACATCAGATAAATGGAGGAAATTGGTCACTTTGCTATCAGGACCAGTTTTTAGGAGAGTTCTGAGGTGGGGAACGTTATTAATGATGCTTTTTCGCTAAGGAATTAAACCAATTAAATCAAAGGCATATAATTTATATGCTTTAAGCAAAGCCTGACTGCCCGTTATGGCAACGGCCTTTCCATCGTCACCCAAAAGTATCGTCTTTATGTACCGTTATCGGGAACATTCATTCCTGAAGCACTCAGGCTTCAGGAATGAAGAAAAAGGAAACTAATCAAAAATGCTCTCGGATGGGCATACCTTTATCTCGCCCCAGCCCACAATGGTGCCATTGGGGGTAAGGTCTTTGATGGAACGCTATCGCCTGAATATTCGGACCCTCTGACTACAATATCGTAGTCATGGTTAGCCTGAGGAATAAATTCAACAGTGGCCGATTTTTGAGTGTTCTGATGGTATCCAGCCTGTGTCCAGTAGTGAATGACACGAATCATTTGTCCTGGCTTCAGGGTAAATTCATTGATGAAAGCACCCTTGTTTTCAGACGACGCTGGCATACCTATCCGTTTATTACCTGTAACGGGGATGCCCAGAATGGCGAAACCAGAAGTGATACGGCGTTCCAGCATTTTTTTATAGCAACCTGAACTCTGTTTTTCATAGAACTGAAGTGCCGTATTGCCCTCTGAACCCACCCGGATTCGGGCCGCATCCTGCCCTTATAATCATCCAGTGAAGGTCTGAAACCTGCCGTGCAACCGCTCAATAATAGTGCTATCAATCCGGTGATTAAAATTTTGCAGCCATTCTTTATTATCCTTAATTTAACTGACACAGACTGGAACTGGTTATTTTATTGGTACTATAACGAGGCGGGTGTTGCGTTACCCATCGTTTATTTTGTGACAAAAAATATTGACCGTATTAATGCACAAAGACTTTATTAATCCTGCTGGAAAAAATAAAATATGGTACCCATATCAGACAACTGATTAAGGCCCGAGCCAGCATATTGATAGCAGGCTGCGTAATGTTTACGTGAAAAACCAAAGCAGGATAAAGCGTGCAAAAACTCGCAAAGATAAGACCGTATAAATAGTACGTTATCATCACGTATCTGGTTTTTACTTTCTTCCTAAAGAAGAACCAGCAAGCCAGCACTGTTACGGGAGCATTAATAATGGACAGCGCTAATAATAAAACACTAAAACTATTAACCACACCTTGTTTCTGATAAGTGTTGGCAATCAACGAAACAATACAAAAATCATTATACAGCATCGTAAAAAAACCAATAATCAAGCCTAAAGCTGGCAGATATAATAAGCCATTAATCCTGCCCTCTTCTTTTTTTTCACAATTATCACAAAGCCTGATCCTTTATTCTCTTCTGCTTCCTGACATTTAATGCATAACATTCTCGCCCCCTGAAGCTGTAATTGTTTTTCTTGTTTTAACAAAATTCAAACCGGTTAATTCAGAAGATCGACGTCTTTGGTCAGACAGGATCAGGTACTATTTTAAATGTATCGAAGAGAACTGCCTGATTCGACCTTTATAAAAACGGTCCTTTCCAGAGTAAAAAAAACAACCCTGACCAGATGACCAGGGTTGCGGTTTTTAGCGTTGAATCAGAAACGGTATCCGATGCCGATGTTAAAACCATTGATGGCAACATCTTCGTTATATTTTACGCGAGTACCTTCATAGCCAACACTCACAGAGAGGTTGCTGATAGGATTCACGACAACACCAGCGCCATAGGCAAAAGAGGTTTTATTTTCGCTATATTCTTCGGAGTAGACTCCGATATAAGTCACGTTCTCATCCACTTTGGTATGGCAACACCAATTAATCCATAGAAGCTGATATAGTCATTGATGCGATATGCAGGACCTGCCATCAGTGAGTAATATTTCACTTTGGTTTTCCATCATATCCGCTGACATCGCCATAAAAATCTTCTCGCTCAGAAAAACTTTCATCGCCTTTCATGTAGCTGAATGAGCCAATCACACTGAGAGGAGACTCCCATTCATAGCGATACTGAACGTTGACGCCACGGATATTTTTAAAGTCTTCAACCTTGCTTTGTGCATATCCAACCGAGACGGTGTGATTATCAGCCAGCGCATTGCTGCCCACGAGCAGACCGCCACACAGTAATGCCAGCATTGTCATTTTAGAGGTCATGTAATTAATTCCTTTCATAATTTAACATTATTTCCCTGCGCTTAATGCAGGACTTCGCTCCCTGAATCACCAATACCCGACGGACAGGATAGAGTTTTTATCAATCCGTCTGTATCGGACAGGAATTTCATGTAGCGCTCCGCGCCTGATGTTCAGATCGGTCGAAGAGCATCTATTCATACCCGGATTTTTTAAAACAGGCTGGCCTGAGTCAATGTGAAACTTAAACGCCAGCCTTATTAATGGCACTTCGGCCATTTAATTTAGGTTAAGTAAAGAATTTAACCACAGGATTCATCCTGGCGGTTAGTTATCAATCAATTCTTAATGGCACTATTAGACCAAAAAGAATTATAGGTATCAAGACCGAGTTGCCATAAAAAAGCAAAAATCCCTGAAAACCATTTCGGCACATACATCCAGAAAAGCACACTGCGTTATACAATCCATTAACGCAGATTATTAACTGACCTGTATATCCACAACCCATTAAAAGACTAAGTTACAGTTCTATTTAACTCCTCCTGAATACAATGAAAATATTCGGAAAGATAACACCTGTATTTTCCCCAAAAAGCGTCACCCTCAAGCTGACTGCCAATGCCGCCGCCGGTGCTCATGCCCATCCTTTACCTGTGACTGATTCTGCACATCAACACTGGTGATATTCAGCAAGCTGACGATCTGCCCGTAAGCATCCGGGGCTGGTAACCCTGCCATTACTACAGGCATCCATAACTTTCTTATCACTAATGATGTCATTCTCAGGCAGGTCGTTTATCAGACACTAGGTCTTTTGGCATGCTATCCGTAATAAAAACCTCGGTGAACATGCGCCGGGACAACCTAGCAGCTTAGCCTATGTGAATGAAACTTTGTAATTCGCCTGCATCTCTTTCAAGAATACCAATGTATGCTGGTATGACCTAATTAACTCAAAATAACCTAAAATTGAGATAATCCCAAATGCGTCATACAAGTCAGAATAATCTATTGTTTTCTCGGTATGATACATCCCCAGTCAGGCGGCAACTTATCATCCAATACATTAAAGATATTTGAAGGTACCCATAGTGGATTCTCACCTTCAGGGCATAGCAAAAAATCTATTCGAGTCGTATAAAACATAATACCGTAGACTTTATACTCCATACCATTTTTTAGCGGCTCAAATAATGTTTCGTCAGTTTCCCCATGATTCTTGCATCATCGGGTAAGCTTTTTCCGGATATTGAATTGCATATAACTAACATTTATCACACCCTACTTAAATTTGAAATCGTCTACTTGGCCAGTTTTGGTATTCCGAACATAGTGAACTTCAACACCATTAATATTTTGAGCCATTTTGACCCAACCATCTTCTCTAGGCCATCGTTTATCTGTCATTGGTATTGGCAGTTGACGTCCAGATTCTGGATTCGACAGTGCTTGTTCAATAGCCAGTTTTTCTTGCTAAGAATTAGGTTCCGTTCTACCAGTTGAACCACGGCCTAATTGTGTTCTGACGAATAAGCTAAATCATCTTTATTATACTCAGGAATCGGCGTAACCGTTGTATTGCCTCCCGTATCCGGCATACCATCAGTATTCCCGGTATTGCCTGGTGCCTGCTCACCAGACCGATCCGGCGTAACCAGTGACGTTCCTTTATTTTCATCATGAAAAGGATTAACCAGTTTTCCGCCGGTCAGATCATCATTCACCGGCACAGTTTCCGTTTGTTACTACTGCCATCCTGATACTGCTGATTATGCGCCACATGCGGATCGCGGGATTTTGCAGCCTCATCACGCGCTTCAACGATTGCACGACCGTCAGTGATCGGCGGCGTATCCGCCTCAGTTCCTGACCCTTTCAGAGTCTTATCCAGCTCCGATGCAATTTTGTTATTCGCATCCTGAACTACCTTGTCACCCGGACTCAATGGTAATCCCGGAACGGGTACCAGCACAGGCCTTGTGCAAGAGAAGATTATTATTTTCCAATGCATTTTTACCCGCCTGCGCGCCCGCCACCGCACCGCCCGTGCTGTCTCCGGCCACACCGCCCGCAAGGCCCGCCGCCAGCGTCCCCAGCGCGCTGATGGTCTGCCGCTGCTCCTCACTCAGGTCTTCGCGCTTAACCCCCGGATACATCTGCTGCGCGATGTACTCGCCCATCGCCGCGCCAGAAGCACCCGCAAGTGCAGGATTACCCGACGCGTATGACGTCACCGCGCCCACCACCGCGTGCGCAATCAGGTTCGCCTGAACGTTCACCACCTCTTTGCCGTCCGGGCCTTTTGTGGTCGTCAGCTTGTGTATCTGCTCCGCCAGGTACGGCGTGGCCGCCCACGCTCACCGCCTGTGCAATGTTGCCACCCGCCAGCCCCTGTATCGCCGCCGTCGCCGCGCTGATACCCTGCTGCACCGACCCGCCGGTTCCCATTCCGCCGGCCAGCATCTCCCGGTTGTACAGCGTCTGATAGACCTGTCGGTGATGTCGGCCGCGGTCGGCTCCTGACCCGGGTTCGCTTTCCGCCACTGCGCTTCGGCGTCCTTCTTCTGGTCCGGCGAGATGTTCTTCATCTTCTCCGTGGCCGCTTTCGTCGCCGCAATCTCGCCCTGCGTCCGCGCAATGTCGCCCGCCTGGCTGCCGATTTCCGCCAGCAGCTGCGCCGTCTCCATCCGCCGCTGCTCTTTCTCCTTATCGAAGATTTTATCCAGCCCCGGATTCGCACCCGCCGCGTCGCGGCTCAGGTCCGCCACGTCCTGCGTCTGCTTCGCCTTATCCCGGATAATGAGGGTGCCGTCGCTCACCGCCGCCTTCGTCACCGACGACGCGCTGCCGCTGCCGTTCAGCCCCGCCAGCAGACCGTTCGCCATGTTGCCTTCGAACTGGCTGCCGATGCTGCCGCCGGTGCTCATGCCCACGCTCTGGTGCTCGGTTTTATAGTCCGCGTGGTTCTCTATGTTGCTGAAGCCCAGCGTGCCGGTGTCGAGACGGTTTTTATCGGCGGTGGCGGTGGAACTGATGACCGCGCCGTTCAGTTGGGTGTGCTCACCCGCCGTCACGTCAAAGCCGCCCTTCCCGGCAAAGATGCCGGTCTGCTCGGCCACGCTCTGCCAGTTGCTGTGCATCTTATCCTGGCTGAGGTTGACGCTCGCGGAGCCGGTCATCGAGCCGAAGGTGAAGCTGCCGCCCGCGCTGGCGTTCTGCTGCTTGCTGTCGTAGCGGTCGCTGTCCTGTTCTGAGGTCAGCGTCAGGTTGCGGCCGGTATCCACCTTCACGCTGTCCCCGCGCACCTGTGCGCCGGTCAGCGTGGTGTCGCGCCCGGCGTTCAGGCTCAGCCCGTTGCCCGCCGTGAGCGTAGTCTCGGTATGGGTCAGCCCGTTGCCGTTCTCTCGGCCTTTGCCCGCGTTGACGCTGGCTGAAACGCTGATGCCGTAGCCGCCCGACCCGGCGGTCAGGCCGATAGCGCCGCTATCTTCTCCGGGGTATCTGCGCCCCAGTATTTCTCCGCGATGTAGCGTGTGGCCAGTTCTCCACTGAAAGTACCGGCAGCGCCATTTCCGCCAGACATATGAGCGGAAACTTTATCCCATACGGCATGTGCCATGGCATTGGGGGCCACATCAACGTTTCCGTCTGAGGATGTGGCCCCAGGAAGTTATTCTCAATTTTCTGGTTGTGAGAAAATCCCGTCAGCTAATGGCGGGATTGATTATTAATTATTAATAAGGTAAACAATATGCTCCGTCTAAAGATTCATACTGTGTTATAGCATCTCTACCTTCTGCTAAATACTCAACATCGATTGGTTCTGGCGGGAAGTCTTTTGTATAAGATCCTTCCAGGAATAATCGATACTGCTCCAGTACATATAATGTTTGTTCTATGGTTAAAAGCACCTGTTGCTCTTCAACGTACTCACACCCAATAAATACCTTATCATGCGTAACCATCACCCAGTGGGCATTACCTATGCCGAAGTTGCCTTCAGTTGTTTGCCTGATGCAAGATCAGTGAGGTTTTTCACCCAGATATCAACAGAATGAATACCATATTGAATGTCATTGGATAACCATCCTGAAATCTCACGCGCTCCATATCCCAATACCGCTCCATCAAAGGATTTACGTATTCCACCTCCTATAGGAACAAATAAATTACTATTTTCATCCCACCAGAAAATAATTTTATCATTCAACATTACTTATTCCTCCCTGTATAAACAGGCCATGCAGTCGCACCTGTTCCATCAGGTTTGCCATAATAGCCTTGAATCTTCACACGCTAGATGATTTCCCGCTCCACATTTCTGTATTAGGTATTCTTTCAGAATTTTTGAACGCACTCTCAATCTCCTGAGCCGTCTGTCTTTTTGACCACTGCTCAGGGAAGAATGTAGTTTCAGCTTTCTTATTTTATCCATTGTCCTGTTGCTGGATCTCTCACTGATATATATCCTGTCGAAACGCATTGGTATCAGGTGTACCCGTTACCTTATCTATTTTAATATTTGAATCACGAATATAGTGGCCACCAGACCAACTTTTGTCCCATCCTTAAGTGTTTTTCACTTCCCCGTTAAGGATATGATCCATCCTGATATATGCAGTTTGTGAACCCTTGCCAGCCTGCTCTTTAACTAGCTCCAGAGGTGTAGGGAGGGTTTAAAGTCATAAGATAGTCACCTGCTTTCCATGATGGATTATTCTTCGCCGTATTATTCGCCACAGTTTCTGCTTTCGCCAGCAGCAGCTTCCGCCGCTGTCTTCCCTATCCCAACTGCCCCACCGGCTCCCACTCCGCCCGGGACGATAATCTCAGAAGTCTGAAGACCAAGATTATTAATACATAAAGCTAGTGCTCCGGAACAGGATTCAATTCCAGCCTTCAGAATAGCGGCAATTTCAGGAGTAGCCGCAATCAATACACCGCCACCAAGCCCCACAGGAAGTGCTACCGTCAACGCATCCTTCATCGCCTGACCACGCTGACAACTGGCTGACGTCGGATCATCGGCACAGGACAGGATATCTTTGCCCTGCTCACGCACGAACTTCTCTTGACCGTCTTCAGTTCCGCCAAACAGGTGTTATTAACTGCATTTTTACCCGCAATCGCGCCGCTCGTCGCCGCAGCACTGCTGTTGCCCACCATGCCGCCCGCCAGTCCTGCCGCCAGCGTGCCGAGCAGGCTCAGCTGCTCGCGGTCTTCCTGTCCCAGCGCCGCTATCTTCTCTGGCGTGTCCGCGCCCCAGTACTTCTCTGCAATATAGCGTGTGGCAAGCTCGCCGCTGAACGCGCCCGCCGCACCGGCCGCCGCACTTCCCCCGGACATCTGCGATGATACTGCACCCCACACGGCATGGGCCATGGCATTGGTTTGCCACATCAACGTTGCCGGAAGCGTCAGTCGTTTCCTTCTTAATCAGCTGAGCTGCCCACGGATTAAGGCCACCTGCGACCGCCTGACCTGCATTGCCGGTCACCAGCCCCGTCAGAATACTGCCGACCGTCTGTGCGACCTTCTGAGATGTACTGCCAATACCCCACTGCTTCATCTCCGCCTGATACTCTGGCGAATCACGCATTTTCTCCAGCCACTCTCCCCGCTGTTTTTCCGTTGCTCCGGCGGGCAGCGTCTCGGCGTTCTTCGCACTCCGCGCCTTCTCAAGCCCTTTGATATCGCCCATGGTCGTGACGATATTTGTCATCTGGCCGCTGATTTCACCGGCTAACTGAGCAGTCTGAAGCCGCTTCTGCTCTTTCTCTTTGTCAAAGATCGCACTGATGCTGTCGTTGGCATGTTCTGTGTCACGGCTGAGGTCTGCCACATCCTGCTTCTGGTTGACCCGGTCGCGAATGATCACGGTGCCGTTTGCCACCGCCGACTGCGTGGTGCCTTCGGCATGGCCGTTGTTGTTCAGGCCCGACAGCAGCGTGCTGGCGGCATTGGACGCCACGCTGGACAGCATCTGCGCACCCATGCCGCCACCGCTGGACAGCGCGATGCTGCCGCCGCTGTGGCTGACCCTGTAGTCCGCCGCATTGCCGATATCGGTGAAGCCGAGCGTACCGGTATCCAGACGGTTGTCTGCCGCATCGCCCTGGCTGGCAATCACTGCACCGTTCAGCTGGGTATGATTGCCGACGGTGATGTCAAAGCCGCCGTTACCGGCATAGATACCGCTCTGCTCCTGCACACTGTCAAAGTTGCTGTGCATTTTGTCCTGGTTGACGCTGGCATAGCCGGACACCGACATTGAGCCAAAGGTAAAGCTGCCGCCCGCGCCGTAGCTGGTCTGTTTTGAATCGTAACGGTCGCTGTCCTGCTGGCTGGTGATGGTCAGATCCCGGCCCACATCGGCCGTTACCTGATTACCGCTGACCTGCGCGCCGTTGAGCGTGGTATCTCTTCCACTGTTCAGGCTTACCCTGCCGCCGCTGTCCAGGGTGGTTTCAGACCAGCGCGTACCGTTGCCGCTCTCCTTACCTTTGGCGCCGTTAACGCTGGCAAAAATGCTGATACCCGCGCTGCCCTGTCCGGCACCAAAACTGATGCCCACGCCACCGCCGCCGCTGCTGTTTTTACCGCTGCTTTCCTGAGTGTTGGCCGCCCCCGCTCAGCACAATGTCCCTGGCAGCATTGAGGCTGCTGTCACCTGCGGCTTTCAGCTGGCTGCCGGCGATAAGAATGTCGCCGCTGTGCTCGCCACTGCCCTTTACCGGCAGAGGTAATGGAGAGGTTCTTACCGGCATTGAGTGTGGATCCGGCGACGCTGTCGGACGCCTGATGCTGCTGCGATTTTGATTTCTGTGTGTCAGGGAAAGGCTGACGCCCAGGCCGTTGTTGGGATCGGCGCTCGCTTCCGCCAGCTGCCCGCCCAGCACAGCCTGCACGCCTGAAAGCGCGGCTTTGGTAGCCTGCAGGGCAGCAAGGCGACCGTCACTCTCTTTTTTCGATGTCTGCGGCCGCGGCAACCGCGTTATTAATGGCTTCACCCACCATCCCGGAGAGCGCCAGTGTCAGCCCGCTCTTCTTCTGCTCAACAGTTCATCATGAGTCCGTTTATCATGACCCGGATCGATGATCACGCTGTCGCCGGTAATGGCGAGGTCACGTCCCCGCCACCAGATCTGAGCCGCTGACATGAGCCTGTCCGCCCGCCAACAATGCTGACATTACCGCCTGTGCTGCCCACAATGCTGGCGCTCTGGCTCTGGGTGGTTGCCCTTATCACGTAAGTCATGGACCGATTTACTGCTGCCTACCGTGATGCCGATGCCACCGGTTCCCATCAGGCCGCTTTTCTAGTTTCCGTGAAACGCCAGGTTGAGTCCGTGTTGGTCGCAGCAATGATATTCACGTTGTTACCGGCCCTGAGCGCTACGGTACCATCGCCCACGACCTGAGAACCCTGGACAAGTAAATTGTTGCCCGCATTAAGCGTGACATTGTCGCCACTCAGTAAGGTGCCATTTTCACGGGTGTCACTGTCTTCGCTGATGGTATGCGTGGTCTTTTTACTCAACAATCCTTTTTTGGTTTTGGTCTCTTCTTTGTAGGCATAATCGCTTTCAGTGGCGGTGGTCAGGTTGATGTCGCGTCCGGCACCCACTGCGATATTACCGCTGGCCGTAACCTGAGCCGCTTCACTGTTAACATCCTGACCCGCTTTAACCGTCGTACTCTCACCACTGGCAATTTCAGTGCCCTGCTGGCGTACCGACTCATTAATCTCAACCTTCTTGCCGGATTTGTAGCTATTACCAGAACCGGTTTCAGCCGCCAGCAGATTGACATCACGCCCCGCCTGCAAGGTCACGTCTTGTCTGCGGCAATGCCTGCCGCCTGGCTATTGAGATCGCATCCGGCCTGAAGTGCTACGTCGCCGCCACTGGTCAGCGTCGTGCGATCCAGCCCGGTGAATGGGTTTCACGTTTACCCTTCAGATCATTCAGGCTGGTGGTCGCGCTATTGAGATTAAGATCGTTACCCGCGGTCAGCGCCACATCCTGCGTACCGGCGACGTTGCTGCCAGTTACTGCAATGTCGCGGCCCCGCCTGAAGCCGGACGCTGTCGCCGCTCAGCGTGGTACTGAGCGCCTCGCTGCTGTGCAGTTCGTCGTGGGTCTCCAGACTGCTGCCCGACAGCAGCCCTTTGCTTGACTGCCTGCTGTGTTCGGTGAGATCGGTACGGCTGTTGCCCGCGCTGAGCACGATGTCGCGTCCGGCGCTGGCGGTCAGTGCCCCGCCCGCCGTGACGTCCGCTGCCGTAGCGCGGATATCCTGTCCGGCACTCAGCTGCAGCGCGCCGCCGGCGGTGATGCGTGACCCGGCATCGCTCTGCTGTGACAGGCGACGGTAGTTGCTGCTGTTCCAGCTGTCATTTTCAGTGTGCTGCGTGCTGAGGGTGCCGAGCGTCAGGTCATTGCCCGCCTGAATCTTCGTGGGCTCTTCTCTCCGCGTTGCCGATATCGCTGGCGGCCAGGGTGATGTTGTTCAGCGCGCTCAGCGTCAGCGCACCGTCGGTGCCCTGCACGTAGATACCGGCCGGACGATCTATCCAGCGGTCGGTACCGTCGCCGCGCAGCGTTGACTGGCTGGTAATATCCGTCCGGCCAGCAGCGACACCTGCTTATCACCGCTGATGACGCCGCCCAGGTTAGTGATATCCTGACGGGCGGTGAGATTGATCGTGTTGCCGCTGATGTAGCCGCTGTTGGTCAGCGACTGCACCGTCAGCTGCGTCACGTCGCGGCCCTTAATGGTCCCGCTATTAGTGATGTCGTTGCGGGCATTCAACGCCACGCTACCGCCCCCGATCAACGCGCCGTCGCCGGTTAAGTCACCCTCTTTCACCTTCGCATAAACCTGCGGTACCAGCACGGTCTGCTTGTGTGCCATCCGGCAGCGTCACGGTCTGATTCACCAGCCAGACGATATCGCTGGTGAGCAGCGCCATCTGCGCCGGGGTCAGCGCCACACCGAGTTCCAGGTCGTAGGCTTTGCCGAAGGCTACCCCATTATTCATCAGTCCGCGATACTGATCTCATCACTGCCATACCCGCTGATATAGCGGTTGCCGGTCAGCTGAATAATCTGATCGCGCACCAGACGCTGCTCGTAATAACCATCGCCCAGCCGCTTCAGGATCCGGCTGCTGTCGGTGGTCAGCGCGTTCTGCATATAGTCGCTGCTGAGCCACTGCTTCTGATTAACAAAGCGCGGATCGGTCTCGACCAGGTAATGGCTGTCACTGCCAGGTTGCAGCTGGTACAGGCTGTATCCGGCAGCCGGATATCAGGTGAGACGGCGCGGATCAGCGGCGTAATCGTCTGTCCATCGACGACCGTTGCTGGCAGTGGTCAGCGAGAATTGTTGCCCCGCAGGTAACAGCAGTGGCCGGTCTTTGAGGCTGCCGAGCTTGTCCAGCGTCAGCGCAATGTCATAGCGTAATCCGACTGGCAGTAACGCACTGCCGCTATCCGTGGTACTCAGCGCCACGGCCGCAACCGTCTGCTGGAGAGCAGGTGTGCCGATGCGGTCAGCCTGCGCGGTGACGCCCTGCTGCTGGCGGTTGCCGGTCTGATAGCCATTTCCCTGCGGCGCAGCATTCGCCTGCCAGCTCAGCGTCTGCAGATCGATGGTTTCCCGTCACGGGTGCCGGGCGGTAGTTTTTCTTATCTTTGCCTGCGACGTTTTTGGTACCACCCAGTTTCTTTTTCTTCTTCTTCGCGTACCAGCGAACCGATTTCCCGTCGTCTGTGGTAACGCGCGTTCCTTTTGTCGCCTGATTATTCAGCTCGCCTATCTGACCGCCCAGCACAGCCCCCGCGACAATCTGGCTGTCGTGGTTGTTAAGACGGCCGGCGCTAAAGGTCATGTTACCGCCCGACAGAATCTTGCCCGGATCGCTCTCTTTGATCTGGGTTTCCTTCACTATCCGCCGGTAGTCATACTCATAAAACTCGCTGCCGCTGGTGCCATCCGGCATTTTTGCCGTGTGCACGCCATATTGTTTTTTTTTGCTGGTATCCACGTCGGCCCAGTCAAAACGATCGGTGTGGCCTTTTAGCACCGCGTCGTGATGCTGGCTATCTTCGGTCGTAACGACCTGCGTGGTCAGGTGGCGGTTGGTATTGTTGATTTCCGCCATGCTGATCGTGGCATCCTGCCCGGCCTCAATTGTTGCCCCGTCATTGTTGAGCTGCTGCCCCTGTCCGGTGGCCTGATTATTCGCATCCAGCTGGCCGCCAATGTGCAGATCGCCATCACTGTAGATCAGCGCATGGTCGTGGTTGTTCAGCGTGCCAGCCGCAATATCCAGGCGCTGCCGCGCCGCAATCACCGCTGCTTTGCCCGCTTCGCTGAGGTTGTTGAGCAGCGTAGCCGCAATGGCAATGTGATCGCCATAGATACGGCCGGTGCCGCTGTTATTCAGGACGCCCGTAACCAGGTATGTCAGTCCGCCGTCAATCAGACCGCGATTGTTCAGGGTGTCGGCTGCCGTAATTTCGGTCTGCCCACCACTGATCTCGCCATTTTGCCTGATTACTGATATTTTGCGCGGTAAGGAATAGCGCATGCTGAGCCGCGAGGGTGCCATCGTTGGTCACGTTTCCGCCCGCCGTCAGCCGCAGCGTGCCGTTGGCTTTGACCTCTGAGAGGTTATGGAAATCACCTGCCAGCGTGATGCCAAGATTCCCTGCGACAACACCTGTCCGTCGCCACTCAGGGAAGCTGCGTTGATCTGCGCCTCTTTATCAGCAATCAGCGTGCCTGCTGATTGTTGATGGCGAGCGCCTGCCCCTGGGCTGCGTCCTGAATAATCAGCGTATCCGCTGACGAGATCAGCCCGCTGACGTTATCCAGTGCCTGTTGTACGGTAAGCGCCAGCCTCTGTTTTGCGCGCAGAGCACCCTGACTGTTTTCCAGCGTGCCGGTTTCGATGGTTAAACTGCCCGCTTCAATGCCTTTACCGCTCTGTCGTGTATCGCGGTTGATCAGCGATGGCGTGGTGATCGTCATCTGCTGGCCGCCCTGAATCATCCCGCTACGGTTATCCAGCTGCTGGCTCAGCGACAGGGTGCCGTTGCCGACGCTTTGCAACCACCCCGTCATTGTGTTTCAACTGACCCGCCGTCAGCGATAGCGTACCTGCCGAAAGGAGTTTGCCCGCCTGATTAAGCAGCGCATTTTGTCCCGCATTGAGCGTCAGATCGGTGCCACCCTGGATCTGTCCCTGCTGGTTATCCAGCGCGCCACTTTCAATATTGAGGTTACCGGCACCGGCAATAAGTCCGCGCTGGTTAGTCAATGTCTGACCTGCCGTGGTGAGGGTGATATCCCCCGCCGACTGCAGTTTACCGTCACTGTTGTTCAGCGCCTGACCGTTGAAAGTCAGCCCGCCATTGCCTGCGACCTGTCCCTGGCTGTTGTTCAGTTCACTGGCGCTGAGTGATGCCTGCTGTCCGGCGGCAATGAAACCCGTCTGGTTATCAATTGCCCCGCTGCGCAGATCCAGACTGTTGAGGGCAACGATACCGCGCTGGTCACCACTGTCGCGATTGATCAGGGCGTGACCCTGAGTGTCCAGCGTCATGTCGCTGCCAGCCTGTAACAGGCCACCCTGGTTTTGCAGCTCCCCGCTGGTGAGATCGAGCCGCCCTTTGCCGCCCGTCAGCGTGCCGGACTGGTTGTTGATCTCGCCCGTCACAACCTGCGCGCCGCTATAACCGGTGATGAAGCCGCGCAGATTATCCAATGCGCCGCTGTAGAGCTTCAGCATGCCCGCACTGAACAGGCCGCCTGCGGCTCCGCTGTCACGGTTGATCAGGCTCTTGCCGTGGGTGTCCAGATGCAGATCGCCACCCGACTCAATCCTGCCTGCCCGGTTGTTGAGGAGTCCGCTATCCAGTTGCAGGGTGCCTTTAGCACCCAGTTGACCCTGTTGGTGGTCGAAGGTCTGCTGATGAGTATCGATGCGAATATTCTGTCCCAGCATCACCCCCGCTACGGCCATCAATCTGGCCGCTGGAGAGCAGCAGATCGCCGCCTGCAACAATGCCACCGCGTTCGCCACTGTCGCGGGTTATTTAGTTCGCCGCCCTGGGTGTTGACGGACAGCGCCTCACCCGACTGAAGCAGGCCGCGCTGGTTATCCACGCTGCTGCTTTCCAGCGTTAATCCATGATCGGCATTAATAATCCCATCGACGTTGTTCAGTCCCACCGCTGGTGAGCCGCATAGCGCCCGCCGAGACCAGCGAGCCCGTGCTGTTATCAAGATCACCACTGCTGATATGCAGATTAGCCCCCGCAATAACGCCGCCTGATGCCGCATTATTCAGCGCCTCTCCGTGCGTATTAAGCTGCATATCACCGCCGGACTGCAGTCGCCCGCCGCTGTTATCCAGCGCGCCACTGCTCAGCAATAGTTCGCCGCTGGCGCTGAGCAGAGCAGACCTGAAATCAGCGGCCTGACCCTGCGTATCGATCACCAGGTTTTGTCCCTGAATGACGCCGTGATCACCGGCTAACTTTCCGGTTGAGAGTTGCAGATTGCCGCGCGCCACAATGCCCCCGCGATCGCCGCTGGCGCTGTTGTTCAGCTGCGCGCCGTGAGTATCCAGTGAGAGCGCCTGACCCGCTTGTAATAAGCCTCGCTGATTGTCGAGCGCGCCGGTCTTCAGCGTCAGCGCCCCATCAGACATCAGTGTGCCGTCAATGTTGGTCAGCAGGCCGCTGCTGATGTTGGCCGCCGAGGCAGCGGCGATGACGCCGTTCTGGTTATCCAGGTCGCCACTGTTAAGGGCAAGTGCGCACCGCTGATTATCCCTGCTTTACCGCTGTCACGGTTAATCAGCGCCTGTCCGTTGGTATCAAGTGTCAGATCGCCGCCTGACTGGATCAGACCGCTGTGATTGTCCGTTGTCCCGCTGGAAATGCTGAGATCGGTACGGGCGACCAGGTTACCGCCAGTATTGTTCAGTTCACCCTGCTGCGTGTCGATGGTCACGCCGTGGCCAAGCAGGGTTCCACGCTGATTATCCAGCGCCTGACTGCGCAAAGTAACCTGCTGACCCGCTTCGATGCGACCCTGGGTGTTATCAATAGCCTCGCGGGTCATCAGCGTAGCGTCACCGCCAGTTGAAGCAATCAGGCCCTGCTGATTATTCAGGCTTGCGCTGGTGAGTTGCAGATTGTGACTGGCCTGCAGCGCACCCTGCGCGTTCGTCAGGGTCTCCTGAACATCCAGTTGCAGATCGCCGCTGCCAGCAGCCAGCAGCGTGCCACCGCTGTTATCCAGGCTGCCTGATGCAAGATTCAGATTACCGCCGCTCTCAATCCGTCCACCGCGGTTGTCTGTGTCACCCGAAACCGCGATCGCCATCTCGCCAGCGCCACGCTGCGACAGCAGACCCTGACGTGATCCAGCGTGCCCGCCGTCAGCGTCAGCGACTCTGCCTGGGTGTGTGCCTGTGAGAGATCGAGCCTGTCGCCGCTGAGCGTTAACGCACCCGCTGACAGCAGATTGCCCTGATTGCCCTCCAGCCGGGTCGCATTAAGGTTCAGCGCGCCATTATTACCGCCAGCTGCACGGTGCCGCCCTGATTATCCAGCCATGGCGTATCCAGCTGCAGTAAGTCACCGTTACCTGCGATGAGCCCGCTGCGGTTTTCAATATGCTCTGCCTGCAGCCGGGTATCGCCTTCATTGCTCAGCGTGCCCTGATTGTTGAGCAACGACCCCGTGGAGATCGTCAGGGCTTCGCGGTTTTGCTGGCGCAGCAGGCCGCGATTGTTACTGATGTTTGTGCCGCGACAGCGAGGCTGCCCGCCGCCAGTTTGCCGTCATCATTGTTAAGCGCCGTCGCAGCCTGAATCCCGAGTGTACGGCCCGCCACCGTGGCGCCCTGGGTGCTGATATCCGCCTGCGTAGAGGTCAGCGCGATGGCATCGGCTGAGGTCTGGCTCCGGCAAGATCGACCCGGCTGCCCCGCGCCTGAATCTGGTCGTGCGCCAGGTTTTACCCCGCGCCTTAAGCTCGCCCTGGCTGGTCAGCAGCAAATTACCGGGCTGGCCTCAGCGTCCTCATTGCCGCCAACGCCTGCCGCCAGCGTACTTTTCAGCGGTGCTCTCAATGGTGCTGGCGGAGAGTGTCGCGTTACGGCCTGCGCTCACAGCCCGCTGTTGCGCAGCGTGCCGCTGGAGGCCAGCGAGACATCCTGCTGTGACACGATGTTGCCGCGGTTCTCCTGGTCGCCAGTGCTGGCGATCTGCAGCGCAGCCTGACTTTGCAGCGTGCCGCTTGTTCTCCAGTCTGCCATCCACTGTCAGGTGCAGCTCACCGGCACTGGCACCCAGTTCACCGGCATTACGCACGCCAACGCCCTTTTCAGTGCCGGTCAGGGTGATTTTATGGGCATACATGCCGCCAATAGCCGCGACGTCGAGCGCAAACTCAGGCCGTGTCGTCCCATTATCCGCTTTCACCGTAGTGACGGTACCTCGGTCGCAACCTGGTTCCTGCCTGTGACCACATTGAGTTCGCGGGCATGAACTTTTGCGTTAACCGCTACCGACTGCGCAATGATCTGGGTGTAGTCAGCATCGCTGTCATTCAGGCCCTGACCTTCGATATTGATTCGGCCGCCATTAACATCGAAGCCTTTGAGCTGGCCGTTTTCAATCAGCGCCTGTCCGGTGGTCAGCGTATTGCGGCTGGCGTTAATAAATCCGCAGCCGTTACAGGTAATGCCTGACGGGTTTGCAATGACTACCGCAGCCCGTTTACCGGCTACTTCGATAAACCCGTTAAGCTGGCTTGGATTACGGCTGTTGACTTCGTTGAGGATAACCGTCGCTTCCTGCTTGACAGCCAGGGGTTAGCCGCTACCATGCCACCCAGTTGAGTAGCCGTGTTCTGATGGCTGTTGTTCAGGATTGCGCCGCGCGCGTCAACGTCGAGCTGGCTGTACTGATTGCGGGAAACACCCTGGCTATTGGGCGTCTGAATGTTGATTTGCGGCAGACCATTTGCGGTGGCCATGACGGTAGGCTGCTGGCTGCCCGGCGCGCTGCTGTCTGCCACAATGTTGGCCTGCACCGGCAGACTGACCACGCCCGCTGCCAGCCAGAGTGCAAAGCTGAACGGTGAGATCCGCACCCTCGCCTCTGCATATGAGGTGCGCTTCGGGCTTCGGGCAACACGTGAATAGCCGCTACGGGTGATGTCAGACACCACCATTAGCATGCCGCGAACCCGGTTGAAGATAAGGCGATAGCAGAGTTTATTCATAATGCGCACAGTCCATTGTCAGCAATATCGATAAAAGGTTTAGTAGTTCCAGTTCACGCTGAAACCATAGGTGACAGGATCGGTTTTGAAGCCGTCCGGTTTCGACAGAGGACATCCCGGCAAAAAAGTCGTAGCTCAGGCTGGCGGGCGTGATCGCGCCGCGCAATCCGATGACGCCGCCCGCTAGATGTCGTCCCAGAGGTCCACCCTGGGAGGCGCTGTTGCCGCCCACCTCGCCATAGTCGGCACCCAGATAAAGCTCCTGAGTGGGCAGCGGCGTCTGCCAGGCCAGCGTGTTCTGAACGGTCCAGCCCCGGCTGGCGCTGAGGGTGCGCTCACCATCAAACCGCGCACGGTCCAGCGGTTGCCAATCGCGAACTCATCCTGCGGTGTCAGCGGGGTGTTGCTCATCTGGCGACGATATTGGATGTTGTAACTTAAACGCTGATTCCCCAGCGCGAATGGCGTGGTGAGTCCCGCCTGCCAGGTCAGGATTTTAGAGAGCGCGGTGGCATAGGTAGAGTCCTGATATGACTCCTCCCAGGCGGGCAGCGCACCGAACCAGCGTGTACCACGCTGATAGCTGACACCGGCGTCCAGCGTCGCCGGACCGATATAGTGCCGGTGCGACAGGCCGAGTCGCCATGCACTGGTACGGCGCTGCTGGCTGCTGATTTCGGTGTCGTTGATGAAGTTGCGCGACTCTTTAACCAGCACATCGGCGCTGACGGTGGTTTTGGCGGCGGCATTGCGGTAGATCACCCGGCTGGCCTGCACATCCAGCGAGCGACTCTTGCCGGCATAGAGAAAATCGCGGCTGTAACCGGCGACTGTCTGATGGTAGTCGTAGTCGCTGGCGGTAAGGCCAAACAGCCAGTAGCCGACAGGCACCGAGTAATGTCCCGACAGGCTTTTGCTGCTTTTTCTGCCAGCAAATCCCAGGTCTCGACTGGCGGTCAGGTAGAAGAGATCGCTGAGGGAGGTCGGGTTATCCAGCGCCAGCATCATCCCGCTCTGATAGCGCCCGGTACTTTCGGTGCCGGAATCATCCAGCCATGCGCCGAGTCGCCAGAAACGGCGCTGCGTACGTTCAATCACGATGTCACTTTCACCCGGATTGAGGCCAGGACGGAGCGCCATATGCGCCTCCACCGTCGGCAGACGCTGCAGGTTTTCCAGCCCCTGTTCAATATCCCGTAAATCCAGCAGATTGCCTGCATGGGCGGGTAATGTCGGCCACAGGCTGACATAGCGGGATGATGAGGGTGACAATTCCACACTGCGGATTTTGCCAGGCACTATCAGAAGTTGCAGCACGCCCTGACGCAGATCCTGCTGCGGAGCCAGCACGCGCGTAGTAACCCAGCCATGATTGATCAGCCGGTTTTGCAGCGTGCTCATTAACTGGCTGATGCCTTTCACGCCGAGACAATGACCATTGGCCTGACTGGCCAGACGCTGCAGAGGCACCCAGTGCGGCAGCGCCTCCTGTCCGGACAGACTGACCTGCTGAATAACAAAACAGGGTGTTTCCTGCGGGAACGTCAGGTGGGAAGGTGCCGGAACCGTTTCTGAGAGACGCACATCAGGCACCTGTGGCATCAGCCGCTGCTGACGCGCTTTTTGTTGCTCCTGCTGATGCTGTATTGCTCATCACCCGGTGCCGCCTGCACAGTGCAAACTGGCAGGGTGGTAATCAGCAGAGCGCAAAGCAGAGGTGCCAGCGTTGTTAAAACTCCATTTTTTTGGGGCTGCATAACCGATCCATGTGGTTAAGTTGTAACAAAATGTATATGACTGCTTTCCTGCGCACATTATGCCGCTGGAATCAAAAACCACAAGAAAAATTGCAGAAAAACTTACACTAAACTTACAAAAGTTAGTGAGACAGGCCATTTAAAAAAGTACCAGTAATTATCCGTAGTCAGGGGCTGCTGAGTCCGGCGAATCGCCGGGATTAGCTAAAGGCGCAGAGACGGATATTTTTAGCCAATGAATAACAAGGAATTAGCCATTCGTTCAGCGCGTCAGAGACCAGATTAGTAGCCGGGCTAATGACGGAGCTGAAGTAGCCGAACTCGTTACCTGAAAAGTTTTCTGGCTATAGCAAATATTTTTTCGGTTATTCTCTTTTTATGAATGGTACGCATTTCAGGCATCACCCTTATACTACTCTGCCATTCTCATAAAATTTACTTTAGTCAAAATTATGAATGCATTTTGCTTTAGTCGATATCGCACTCTCCTGCGCCAGCGTCTGTTTCAGGGGCTTCTCCAGGGCATAAAAAAAGCCCCCTCAGAACCGAGGAGGCTTAACATTAATTAGCCAGCGTTATTGCTGTTGCTTAGTGCAGCTTCAGCCGGGGACGAATAACCCGGTTAATACTGCCGACCAGCATCATCAGACCGGTTTTGAAGTAGCCGTGCAGCGCAATCTGGTGCATACGGTAAAGCGAGATGTAGACAAAGCGCGCGATGCGCCCTTCCACCATCATTGAGCCACGCATCAGGTTGCCCATCAGGCTGCCGACCGTACTGAAGCGGGAGAGCGATACCAGCGAGCCATGATCTTTATAGACATAGGCTTTCAGCGGTTTACCGTCACGCTGCGCCAGAATGTTGTCCATGGCGCGTGAAGCCATCTGATGCGCTGACTGGGCGCGCGGTGGTACAAAACCGCCGCCCGGCAAGGCGCAGGAGGCGCAGTCGCCAATCGCGTAGATGTCATCGTCCAGCGTGGTTTGCAGCGTCTCTTTGACCACCAGCTGATTGATGCGGTTGGTTTCCAGTCCGCCAATCTCTTTCAGGAAGTCAGGCGCTTTGATTCCTGCCGCCCAGACCATCAGATCGGCTTCGATAAACTCACCGCCTTTGGTATTCAGGCCATTACGCTCGGCACTGGTGACCATGGTCTGCGTCAGCACGCGCACGCCCAGCTTGGTCAGCTCCTGATGTGCCGCAGCAGAGATGCGTGGTGGCAGTGCAGGCAGGATACGTTCACCCGCTTCCACCAGCGTCACGTTCAGCGCTTCGCGTCCCAGGCCTTTGAAGCCGTAGCTGTGCAGCTGTTTCAACCGCGTTATGCAATTCAGCTGACAGCTCAACGCCTGTTGCCCCGCCGCCCACGATGGCGATGTTAACTTTCTCGACCCGGCCTTCGCTGGCGGAGAATTTCAGGAACAGGTTGAGCATTTCGTTATGGAAACGACGCGCCTGATGCGGATTATCCAGGAAGATGCAGTGATCTTTGACGCCCGGCGTACCGAAATCATTCGAGGTGCTGCCCAGCGCCATCACCAGCTGGTCGTAGGCCACTTCACGCTGTGGCACCAGCACTTCGCCCTGCGCATTCAGCACTTCGGCCAGGCGGATCACTTTTCGGGTGCGATCGATATCGGTGAGTGAACCCAGCTGGAACTCAAAACCGTGATTGCGGGGCATGAGCCAGATAGCTCAATGCATCTATGCCTTCGTCCATTGAGCCGGTCGCCACTTCGTGCAGCAGCGGCTTCCACAAGTGACTGTGGTTACGATCAACCAGGATAATCTCGGCCTTCTTTTTACGACCCAGTTTATGGCCCAGCTGCGTGGCCATTTCCAGGCCGCCCGCTCCCCCTCCGACAATAACAATTTTCTTAACAGACGTAGTCAACAAAGACCCCCTCAAATTGTGAACCAAAAGTTAACCAAAGGTTAAATTAAACCTTAAGAAACATAGGGTTGGCGAAGTTAAAATCGCAATCTGCTGGGAGAATAGCATGCCGGGAAGAGGAGAACATAAGAATATTGATATACATCAAAGCGGGAAAATAAAACTCAGATAATTACGTAATAAAAACAGGCACCTTGCGGTGCCTTTGCTGCTTAACCTAATGTTTTAAAAGCTTTTATCCGCTTAAGATGTGGGGATATATTTTTGAATTTGTGCCCTTCCGTCTCATCCCAGACAATTTCATAAACGGATGCAGCTGGTCAGCAATGTGCTGGCTGTCGAGCGCCTCATCGTGACGGGAGAGAATAGCCAGACAGCGGTCACGATTACGCTCGCGAAAATCGCTGACGCACTTCGTTGCGATATCCTGATACTCCTCCGGCCGGTCGATCTTCCCTTCCATGTTCGCCTGCGGCGAGAGGTTGGGATTAAAAATCACCTGCCGGATGCCGCACAGAAATCCAATGCGCTCTGACCAGAAGCCGCCCAGTCCGACGCCGCAAATCAGCGGCCGGTCGTCGTCAGAAAGCGTCAGCATCTTATCGGTCTCTTTTAGCAGAAACTGCATGTCATGTTTGGGATGGCGGGTGCTGTAACTGATCAACCTGACGTCAGGATCGATAAATTGCAGTTGCAGCACTTTTCGTGATTGCCCGGACTGTTGGAATCAAAACCGTGCAGATAGATGATCATGATAATCCTCAAGGTAGTGATAGCGCCGGGCAGTCACTGCTTACCACGACGCCTTATGAGCCAGCCAGCGTTCCTGAAGCGCACTCAGTTGCTGAGCATATTTTTTCCAGCGATGCGTTCCCCGCAGTTCATCGCGGGTAAACCTGCCCTGATGATACAGCTGTGTAACTCGCTCTGACCCGACCGGGATCAGGTTATCCAGTACACTGATGGCGCCCTGACGCTGATTGCAGACCAGAATCATGTCACAGCCCGCGGAAAGGGACTGCTGCGCCCGCTCAGGATAGCTGCCCATCACCGCTGCGCCCTCCATCGACAGATCGTCTGAGAAAATAATACCGTCAAAGCCCAGTTGCTCACGCAGCACGGTTTTAAGCCAGTATGGCGAACCACTGGCGGCAGCGGATCAACTTCGGAGTAGATGACGTGTGCCGGCATGATGGCGTCCAGTGCCTGTTCGGTAATCAGCTTGCTGAAGATTGCCATGTCATGCTCACGCAGCGTCTTTTCGTCCCGCGGATCGCGTGGGGTCTCTTTATGCGAATCCGCACTCACCGCACCGTGACCCGGAAAATGTTTGCCCGTAGTCTTCATGCCCGCCTCGTGCATCCCCGCAATAAAGCGCGGGCGACGTCAAGGGCGATGGCCGGATCGGCATGGAAAGAACGTCGGCCAATCGCGGCGCTGATATGACCAATATCGAGTACCGGCGCAAAGCTGATATCGATATCCATGGCGAATCATCTCGGCCGCCATTTGCCATCCCGCCTGTTGCGCCAGTTCACCGGCGGTATCAGGTCGTGCAACGCAGCAAAAGATTGCATGGCAGGCAGTTGGGTGAAGCCGTCACGGAAACGCTGCACGCGACCGCCCTCCTGATCCACCGCCACTACCAGCCGGGTGTGAGAGGCGGCGCGGATCTGCCGCACCAGTTCTGCCAGCTGAGCGGGATCATGATAATTTCGGGCAAATAAAATTAAACCGCCCACCAGCGGATGCTGCAGGATGTCGCGCTCTTCGCCATCCAGTTCATAACCCTCGACGTCAAGCATCAGTGGGCCGGGTAAATCTGATCTCATATCGTGAATCCTGTAGCGAAACGCACCTGCGTAACGCGATTAAATCTGTTCCCAGCTCTGTCGAGCCAGCTGTTGTAATGTGTCGTCATCACGCTGACCGGCACGGAGCTGATAACCAGCTGGCCATCAGCAACTGCAGCCAGGGCTGCCAGAGTCTGGACCTGCTGCACCAGCGCGGTAAGCGGCAACTGCATCGCCGCGGCATACTCAGCCAGCCACTCGGCCTGGTGCTGCGGATCGCTGGCACAGACAGCCGCCAGCTCCAGCGCCACGTCGCCATCGGCGGCATACTCCCAATCGATCAGACGCAGACCTTCGGGACCTTGTATGACATTTCCGGCATGCAGATCCATGTGCAGCGGAGCCAGCCGCAGCGGGTGGGGTTCACCCTGCTGCGTCAGACGTCTCAGCGCCCGCAACCAAGCGGTGATGGCCGCTGTGGAGTGAGCTGCCAGTAGCGCCATAACAGCGGCAACAACTGCAGACGATAGCCGGTCAGCGGCTGCTGATGCAGCTGCTGTAACAGTGCCACGATCTGTGGACGCTGCTGGGCTGAAACGGTGGTTCATTCCAGCGCTCGCCTGCGCACCAGGGTCAGGATAATCCCCTGACGATGGCCCGCCACGGGCTGCGGTGCCACTTCCGCTGGCTTGCAGTTTGCGTAACAGACGAATTCGCGCTGCCGATCCACAAACGGAATAACCGGTTGCGGTGCCGCCCCGCGCGATAAAAGTTCCGCGCGGGCTGACAATCTTCTGGCTGGCCCGGTCAGACCGGCAAGCGGAATAAAGGATGTCTTTTCTGGTTCGCCGGTGACCTGCTGAATCATCCGCTGGAAAGCGGGATTAATTCTGTGCAATGCCGTTGCCGGACCAGATGATCTCGCCTGTCTGGACCAGCATCAGTTGCATTTGCAGCGTCGGCGCTTTGACATCGCCACGCGCGTTGCTGTAGAGCACATACTGAGCGTTAACGTTACGCGCCAGGCCAATCGCTTTACTGCGCGAGTTCAGGCTGTCATCCGGCGATAATCCCAGCGTCTGCTTGGCCTGCGCCAGTTGGTCAGCAGAAACCAGGGTGAATTTGCCGTTTTATTCAGCGCATTCTGGATAGCTGCCGTCCGCTTTCCTCGCTTTGCAGCGCACCGTTGGTGCTGTTTTTAACGCGATCCACCAGCAACACGCTGCCCGGCTCGGCGCTGGCAGCCTGTAACATCTGCGCCACCAGCGGCTGAACGCTGGCATCCAGTTGATATTGACCAGTTTCGGTGGCTGCGGCACAGGCTGCGGTTGCGGCACCGGTTCAAGGTTGTGGAACGGGCTGCACCGGCCTCCACAGGCTGAGTCGGTTCAACCGGTGCAGGCTTGCTGCTGTTTCAACCACACAGCCGGTCAGAATGAGCGCCATCAGGAGCGCTCCGGTACGATTAACATGCGTATCACGTAGAAAATCCTTAAGATAGAGATAAAGACGAAACCTTGCTGGCCGTCAGGTTACCCAGTTGCGAAGTGGCGATAATGCTGCCCTGCGCCGGAACGGTAACGGTCCTGCGCCGGTTCCTGCGGGGTGATTTCCAGCCCTTTGTCGTCATACCAGTAGTAACGATAGTGCACAACAACCGGTGTTTTCGCGCTGATTATAGAGCACGCTGGTGGCACGCTTTAGGTCCATCGTTCTCATCCAGCGTCGGTTCATCGGTAATGATCCCTGCCGACAGCACAGAGGACTCCATCACCAGCGACCTGTGACGTATTGATCATCGTTTTTCACTGCTGCAGGCCGTCAGGCAGAGCGGATCGGCAGGCCAGTCAGCCAGGATCGCATAGCACGCTTCCGTTATCAGGTCAGTTAGAGAGCATCGTCCCAGCGGTTCACCGCCCAGCAGATGCATATGAATGTGATAAACCTCCTGACCACCATGCTGATTGCAGTTCACAATCAGACGATAACCATTTGATCGATACCTTCCTGAGGGCGATTTTCGCCGCGGTAGTAAACATACGTCCCAGCGCATGCTCATGTGCCGCTTCCGCCTCGTTGACCGTTGGGATCAGCACATTCGGCACGATTAAAATATGGGTTGGCGCTTTGGGCGAAATGTCGCGGAAGGCAGTGACCAGCTCATCCTGATAAACCACATCAGCGGGGATTTCGCGGCGGATAATTTTACTAAAAATGGTTTCTTCTGCCATGGTGCAATTCCTTTAGCCTGAGTCTTATCAATCAGTATGCGGGAGAAATTTGTTTTCTTTCAACCTCAGGACCACTTTTCTTGCATTGTTCGCCTGCCTTTGCAGCAGCCCCCTCTCTCCGTGACCCGCACGCTGTTCAGAATGCTGGCAACGCCCCTGCCACACCATAAAATGAAACGCTGTTTTATAAATTAGAATTTCGCCACCCTTTTCTTTGTATGACTGCCACTTCAGCGCCAGCACTTGCCAAATTGCGAAGGTTTAGCCGACCCGTCAGTTCTACTTTGCTAACCAGTCCGGGTGAGATGACCGGCGTCACCAGGGATAAACCGCCATAAACATCAAGGAGCATCAGACATGCGCTCACGTAAAATTGGTCTTGGCCACTATCTGGCCTACGGTTCCGGAGATTTTCTGGAGCAGGCACCACGGCGCTGACCGCCGCCTGGTTGCTCTATTTTTACACCACCTTTTGTGGGTTAACCCCGATTCAGGCCACGCTGATCTTTGCCGCTGCCCGCGTGCTGGATGCGATAGTCAGTCCGCTGATGGGCTTTCTGACCGATAACTTCGGTTCGACCTGGCTGGGCAAACGCTTTGGCCGCCGCAAATTTTTATCCTGCTCGGCATACCCTCTGTATTCAGTTATAGCCTGATGTGGCTCAGCGACATGAGTTTTCTGGTGGTATCTCTGCACGTATCTGCTGTTTGATATCGTCTACACCATGATCCTGGTGCCGTATGAAACGCTGGTGCCGGAAATGACCGACGATTTCAAACAGAAAACCCGCTTCTTCTCCGGTGCCCGCATCGGCCTGCTCAGCTGTCGGCCATTCTGGCTGCCTTTTTACCCGGTATTTTGCTGGGTATGCTGGGCAAAGATAATCCTCTCTCCTTCTTCTACGCCAGCCTGGTGTTCTCGGTAATCTGCGCGCTGGTGCTGACGCTGGTGTGGTGCTTTAACCTGGGAGCGTCACCCCGACGACTTTTCCGCCGAGTCACGCCGTGCAGAACAGGAAAAGCAGCAGCTGACGCTGATGCAGAATCTCAAGCGGCTCTATGTCGAGCTGGCTTCAACCTTACGCATCCGCATCTTCCGCCAGCACCTTGGCATGTACCTCGGCGGCTATATCGCCCAGGATGTGTTTAACGCCGTCTTTACCTGGTATGTGGTATTTGTGCTGATGCAGAGCGCTCAGGTCGCCTCCAGCCTGATGGGCACCATGGCGGTGCTGCAGTTTATTGCCGTGATGGCGATGATTCCGCTCTGCATCCGCATGGGACCCGCGCCCGCCTACCGTCTGGTGGCTGTGCTGTTTTGGCCTGGCGGCGCTCTCCTACGCTGGATTGTGGTATGCCGGAATGAACGACAACATGTCGCTGCTGTTGGTGATCTCTGCCCTGGCAGGCCTGGGACGTGGCGGCAATCAACTATGTGCCGTGGAACACTATACCTATATCGCCGATGTGGATGAGGTGATCACCGGACAGCGCCGTGAAGGTATTTTTGCCGGCATCATGACCCTGACGCGTAAGCGTCGCAGGCTGGCGCAGTTATGCTGGTCGGTATCGTGCTGGCAGCTCTCCGGCTTTGTTTCTGGCCAGTGCGACCCAGGTACCCGCGTCAGCCACACTATTCTGGCGATTCTCAGCATTGGCACTGTGGCCGTACTGGCCTGCGGCTTTATCGTGTCACTGCGCTTTAAGCTTAATCTGCAGACCCACACTGTGCTGCGCCAGGAGCCGCTGAAGATGCGCGACGCGGGCCGCATCGTGCCGGAAAGCATCACGCCGGAAGCACGCGGAATTGTAAGAAACGCTGGCTGGCATGCCTTACGAAAATCTTGGGGGCAACAACAACATTGGCTTCCTTAATCGTAATAAGCCAGTGCCGGAAAAATTGTCCGCACATCCCACTTTAAACCCTTCTTAAACCCGACCTTAAAACGACAGGAATAAACCATGACTGTATTTCCCGTTAAACACAGCAAATTATTGTGCCAGCCCGAGCATCTGTTGCCACGCAGCGAACTGGTACAGCTGATTCAAAAGCTGACACAGAATCTGGTTAACATCACCGATGAGACAGGCGAATTTTATTACGGCTGGACGATGGCCGGGTGATTGATACCAAAGGCTGGGCGGGTTGGGAATGGACACACGGCATCGGTCTGTATGCATGCTGCACTACTATCAGCAGACCGGTGACCAGCAGACGCTGGCCATTATTGATGAGTGGTTTACGCAGCGTCTGGCGGAAGGCACGCCGACCAAAAATGTGAATACCGTTTGTCCTTTTCTGACGCTGGCCTACCGTTACGAAGAGACCGGGAACCCGGCCTGGGTGCCGGTGCTGGAGCGCTGGGCAGAATGGGTCATGTATGAGATGCCGCGTACCGAACAGGGCGGCCTGCAGCACATTGTCTATAACAACGAAAACCCGCAGCAGCTCTGGGACGATACGCTGATGATGAGCGTAATGGCGCTGGCGAAAATTGGCCAGTTGCTGAAGCGCGATGAGTGGATTGAAGAAGCGAGTTATCAGTTCCTGCTGCACACCCAGTATCTGATGGATCGCAAAACCGGCTTATGGTTCCACGGCTGGAACTTTGACGGTCGCCATAACTTTGCTGATGCACGCTGGGCGCGCGGTAACAGCTGGGTGACGATTGTTATTCCGACTTCCTGGAGATGATGAACTGGCCTGAGCATCACGCTACCCGCCGTTTTTCTGCCAGCAGGTGCTGGAGACCCAGGTTAAAGCGCTCAGGGAGTGTCAGCACAGCAGCGGATTGTGGCACACCCTGCTTGATGATCCGCACAGCTACCCGGAAGCCTCCGCCACCGCCGGGTTTGCCTATGGCATTCTGAAAGGGGTTCGCAAGCGTTATCTGCCCGCGGAGTATCGCGAAGTGGCAGAAAAAGCGTTGCGCGGCGTGATTGCCAATATTGATGACGATGGCGAGTTAAAACAGGTCTCCTTTGGAACCGCAATGGGCAAGGATCTGATTACTACCGCACGGTTTCCTCTGACCTCGATGCCCTACGGCCAGGCGATGGCCTGCTCTGCCTGACAGAGTATCTGCGCGTTTACCTCTGAATCCCTGCCAAAAAAAAGCCCCGCTTAGCGGGCTTTTCATCGCTGTAAATCATTACATGCTGCGGATGTAATCATCCATATCGGTTTTCAGGTTATCGGATTTAGTCCCGAAAATCGCCTGCACACCGAACCGGCAACCACCACGCCCACGGCGCCGAGGTTTTCAGTTCAGTCTGATCCACTTTCGCCACATCGGCGACGCTGGACACGTAAACGGTTGATACAGGCATCCAGGTTGGTGATGTTCTCTTTACCACCAACGCCGCCACCAGTTTGCCCGCCATCTCTGTACCGGTCGCGGTAGATTGCTCGCTGCTGCTGCTCTCTTCACGGCCAGGTGTTTTCAGATCCAGCTTCGCGATCAGTACACGGAATATGGTGTAGTAACCAGACCATAGATGATACCAACAATCGGGAACAGCCAGATTTTACTGCTGTTGCCGCTCAGTACGATAAAGTCGATCAGACCGTGTGAGAAGCTGGTGCCATCACGCATCCCCAGCAGGATACAGATTGGGAATGCCAGACCCGCCAGCAGCGCATGGATCACATACAGGATCGGTGCCACGAACATGAATGAGAATTCAATCGGTTCGGTGATACCGGTCAGGAATGCGGTCAGCGCGGCGGAGATCATGATACCGCCCACTTTGGCGCGATTTTCAGGCTTCGCTGAATGCCAGATAGCAATCGCTGCCGCTGGCAGACCGTACATTTTGAACAGGAAGCCGCCAGAGAGTTTACCTGCGGTCGGGTCACCCGCCATATAGCGCGGGATATCACCGTGGAACACCTGACCTGCCGCATTGGTGTATTCACCGATCTGCATCTGGAAAGGAACGTTCCAGATGTGATGCAGACCAAATGGCACCAACGCACGT
Source organism: Hyles vespertilio (assembly GCA_009982885.2). Lineage (NCBI taxonomy): Eukaryota > Metazoa > Arthropoda > Insecta > Lepidoptera > Sphingidae > Hyles > Hyles vespertilio. The sequence continues at coordinate 35,606 of WUWR02000256.1, forward strand.
TCAATTACGCCATAAATACCAAAGGCGACAACCGGGTTTTGATAGGCAGCCCACTGTGAGAACTCCTGAATCGCGGAAACCTATCGGTGGCCAGATAAAGGAGAGCAGCACGCCGAGAATGATAGCTGCCAGACCGGAAATAATCGGCACAAAACGCTTACCGGCAAAGAAGCCCAGATATTCTGGCAGCTTGATGCGGTAGAAGCGATTAAACATGTAAGCGGCCGATGGAACCGGCGATAATACCGCCCAGCACCCCGGTGTCGGCGAGGTGTTTAGCCTCGATCTCCGCCGCAGGCAGATGCAGCACCAGCGGGGCAACCACCGCCATGGTTTTCACCATGATGCCATAGGCAACAACCGCTGCCAGCGCCGAAACGCCGTCATTATTGGTAAAGCCCAGCGCCACACCGATAGCGAAAATCAGCGGCATGTTGGCGAACACCGATCCACCCGCTTCTGCCATCACATGCGAAACCACTGCAGGTAACCAGCTGAAATTGGCTGAACCGACCCCTAATAAAATACCGGCAATCGGCAGAACCGATACCGGCAGCATCAGCGATTTACCGACCTTTTGAAGGTTGGCAAAAGCATTTTTGAACATAGCGTGAAGCTCCTGAGTAAGAGTGCATATTTGCGCAGTGCGCGTGGCAAAGAGGGAGGATTCTTTGCCGGGCTGGCGGTGACCGCCTTTTGATTTATTACGAAGGGTAAAATAATTCCCGATTTGTTACTTTGACGGGTATCACGTTTCGACAATCACAGGGCGCACTTTACGAAATTTCTTACTGATCCGCACCAGTAATCGGCGATAAAAAGCTGACCCTGTCTGAAAAAACAGGGTCATATACGCAGGTTACAGATTAATTACAGAGGCTGAAATAATAGCTGATCAGGCGCCCAGCTGGCTCATCGGGATATGAAACAGCGTTGAGAAGTTTTGGGTGGTGGTGGCTGCCAGCGTTTCTAAATCCACCCCTTTCAGGACAGCCAGATATTCGGCAACATCGCGCGTATAAGCGGGCTGATTCTCTTTACCACGGAAAGGCACCGGGCCAGATAAGGCGAATCCGTTTCCACCAGCATCCGAATCCAGCGGCACATAGCGTGCGGCTTCACGTAACTGCTCGGCATTGCGGAATGTGACGATGCCGGAAAAAGAGATGTAGAAGCCCATATCCAGCAGTTTTGCTGCGGTGGGCTGATCCTCAGTGAAGCAGTGCAGCACGCCGCCGCAACGTTCAACCTGCTCTTCACGCAGAATCGCCAGCGTATCTTCGCGGGCATCACGGGTGTGAACAATGATCGGTTTGTTCAGCGCAATACCGGTACGGATATGCTCCCGGAACGAGCGCTGCTGCTGATCTTTCGTTTCTGGCTGATAGTGATAATCCAGCCCGGTTTCACCCAGGGCCACCACCTGAGGATCGGCAGAGAGCCGACGAAACTCCTCAACATCATAGGCCTCTTCCTGATTCAGCGGATGCACACCGCAGGAGAGCGCTATATTTTTCCGTTCGCCGACCAGACTTTTAAGGGTATGAAAACCCGGCAGCGTAGTGGCGATTGCCAGCATAAATTTCACATCACGCGCCGCCGCTTTGGCGATCACATCATCCAGGTCACGATGGTTCTTTTCATAGTCCAGGCCATCAAGATGGCAATGGGAATCCACAATAAACATAATTACTCTCAGATAGGTTTAGCCGACAAGCGCGGGCTTCTGTTTGTCCGCCCAGCTCAGAAGCTGATCGGTCAGCAATAATTCGCGATTTACCGATGCCACATGCAGTAGCTGCTCGCGACAGCGCATCCACTCCTGGATGCTGCTGTTGAGCGCGCTGGCAGAAAAGTATCCGGCCAGCAACTGCACCACATCCTGACGATCGATATTACTCAGCCACTGACCCGCATGTTGCTGCCACTTCATTGCATCCAGCAGCAAAGAGAGCAGCCAGCCGATACGCGCTGCCGCGTCGTCGGCGTTCAGCGCAGGCAGCAGTTGCAGGATGTCCTGCTGTAACGCAGCGGACAGCGCATCGCAGAGCTTCTGCCGGGCCTGCCACGGTCCGTTTTCCAGCAGGCTCAGCGCCGCACCGGGTGCACCTGCGCTCAGACGCAGAGCCGCCTGCAGCATCTGTTCGTCGTGCGCAGCGTGCTTCTTCAGCCAGAGCAGGCTTTGTCCTTCGTCCGGCGGCGTCAGATGCAGCGCCATGCAGCGGCTGCGCAGCGTGGCCAGCAGGCGCGAGGGATCGCGGCTGCTGAGGAAGAACCAGCTGTTGGCTGGCGGCTCTTCCAGCGTTTTCAGCAAGGCGTTGGCCGCCGCTTCCGAAAGCTGCGCGGCATCCGGCAGCCAGACCACTTTCGCGCCGCCCTGCTGACCAAAGTGGTACATTTTTTTCCGTTACCTGCCGCACCGCGTCGATGCCCAGGGTACTTGTGCCCTCTCCGCCTCAAGCCGATACCAGTCAGGATGGGTATTGGCCTGCATCAGCTGGCAACCGTGACACTGCCCGCAACTTTTCAGGCCATCCCGCTGCTGGCACATCAGCCAGCGGCTCATCCCCCAGACCAGCGCCTCATCGCCCTACCTGCCATCGCCTGGATCAACAACGCATGGTGAGCGCGATTCTCCTGATGCTGGCCAATCACCTGGCGATAAGCTGATTCAGCCACGGATACCAGTTCATCACGCCTGCTCCGCCAGCCAGCCATTCCAGCCGCCGCCTGAAGTGACGCTGTCACATCGCCCAGTGATTGTGTAGCATCGATGGTGATGATGGGTGGGTCCTCCGCTGCCAGCGCCAGATAGCGCGCGCGGGTGCGTTCAAAGAAACGCAATGACTCCTGCTCAATGCGATCCAGCTCACCGCGCGCACGGGCGCGCTGCAGACCGATAGTCGGGTGTCACATCAAGATAGAGCGTGAGAATCGGGGCGGAAATCGCCTACACGGTATCAGCGCAGCGTCTGCATCAGACCGGCATCAAGTCCACGTCCACCCCCCTGATAAGCCTGAGAAGAGAGATCATGACGGTCGCCGATCACCCAGGCACCGCGCGCCAGCGCCGGTTTAATGACCGTTTCCACCAGCTGAACCCGTGCCGCATAGAGCATCAGCAGTTCCGCTTTATCTGTGGCCTGCTCGCCCTCAATACCCTGCTTAAACAGCACCCGCAGCTGTTCTGCCAGCGGCGTTTCCGCCAGGCTCACGGGTAAAGACCAGATCGTGAATGCCACGGCACGCAGCGTGGCGACGATGGCGTCACGCGCGGTGGTTTTAGCCGCGCACCTTCCAGGCCTTCAATGACGATAAACTTACTGTTCATTTTTTTCCTTTAGCGTCTGCCGGTAAACCTGCACCGCCTTGTTATGGCTGGCAAGATTAGTCGTAAAGGTATGGCCGCCCTTGCCGTCCGCAACAAAAGTAGAGATAGTTGGTTTTCCTCGGGATGAGCCGCTGCCTGCAGAGAGGCTTTACCCGGCATGGCGATCGGACCCGGCGGCAGACCGTTAATGATATAGGTATTGTAAGCGCTGGCCGTCTCAAGATCTTTGCGGGTCAGCGTCCCGTTTAGCTGTCGCCCATGCCATAGATGACGGTGGGATCGGTCTGTAACCGCATACCGGTGCGCAGGCGATTGATAAACACCGAGGCTACGCGCGCGCGCTCTTCGCTGACGCCGGTCTCTTTCTCAATGATTGAGGCCATGGTCACCAGCTCCTGCGGGGTTTTATAGGGCAGATTATCCGCCCGTCCCTGCCACACCTCAGCATGGTTTTTTTTCATCCGCTCATGAGCGCGCTGCAGCAGCGCCATATCGGTGGTATTAGCCGTGTAGAGCCAGGTATCCGGGAAGAAGTTGCCCTCCAGCTGCTCAGGCTCCACTTTTAGTGCGCTGGCAAGGGTGGCGAACTGATCATCTTTCAGGGTATGCCGGATATAAGGCGCTTTGCGCAGCTCACTCAGCCACTCTTTCAGCCGCTGGCCTTCCACGACCGCACCGGGAACTGCGCCTCTTTACCGCTGGCCAGCAGCTGTAACAGCGAACGCACCGTCATGGTCGGCTCAAGGCGATAGGTACCCGCCTTGAAGGTCGCCAGTTCAGGTTCCAGACGCAGCAGCGCGCCAAACCAGATACTGTGCGGAATAATCTTCTGCTCTTCCAGCTGCGCTTCAAGTGCGACCCGGCCCGTGCCGGCAGGCAGCGGGTAGATCGTTTCCTGCTGCAGGGTTAACGGGGTGGCCGCAAACCGCTTAACCTGCCAGTAACTCAGCACAGCCGCGAGACCCACGATCGCCAGCAGGCTGACGACGATTTTTTTGCTTCGAATCATGATGCATCCATTATCTTTTCACAGCTTGCGCGCAACTGATTAAACAGCGAGCGCTCAGTAAACTCTACCGCTTCTATCTGTCGGACCGGCAGGACCGGCATCAGCGCGTTACATAGCACCACTTCATCGCGGCCAGCAGCTGCGCCGGTTCGCTTTTATTACCTGGCAGCCTGGCCTTCGGCCGCAAGTTGCGCCATCAGACTCCGCCGCATAATGCCATCCACACCCGACGCTGACAGATCAGGCGTGAAAATTTGCGAGCCCTGACGCCAGAATAAATTGGCCGCACAGCATTCCACCACCCAACCTTCAGTGTCAAGCACCAGTGCCGTCGTCGGCGTCTGTCTGGTCAAGATGAGCTCTGATCATCACCTGCTCCAGACGATTAAGGTGCTTGATACCGGCAAACTGTGGGGTTTCGTGCCAGACGGAATCGGGCTAAGTCGGAGTGACGCGCCACGCTGCTGTAAAATCGGCGTAGTGTTGCGGCCAGGGCGCCAGCGAGACGATCCGCGTAGGTTCACCACAGCCGCGCCGGCTGTAGCCCCGCCCGCCGCTGCCGGCACTGATATCACTTTCAGCACCGCCTGGGTTTGTTGCTGCGCGGCCGTTCGCATTTCTGTCTCAAGCTGAAGCCAGTCGACGCATCAATCCATAATCGCTCACAGCCCTCTTTGAGGCGCTGAATGTGGCTCTCCAGCAGCACGATTTTACCCTGACGCACCGCGGCGGTAGTAAAACAGCCATCCCCAAACTGCAGGCCGCGGTCACTGGCGGCCAGCATCGATTGTTTTAACCCGTTAATCCACATGGTTCTCTCCTGAGCGTGACTCGTGATTTCAGCGCATTCTGCAGGATAAAAAAGGCCCGCATCGCGGGCCTTTTTAGCAATCAACAACGATTACACTTTACGGAAGAATCAACGAACCGTTGGTTTCCGCCGAAACCGAAGGAGTTACACAGGGTGTACTCCAGACCGGGAACCTGACGCGCGGTGTGGGGCACGAAGTCGAGATCGCAGCCCTCATCCGGATTGTCGAGGTTAATGGTCGGTGGAATGGCCTGGTCGCGCAGCGCCAGAATCGAGTAGATCGATTCAACCGCGCCTGCCGCACCCAGTAAGTGCCCGGTCATTGATTTGGTCGAGCTCACCATCACGCTGCTGGCTGCTGCCCCAAAGACCGATTTCACCGCCCGCGCTTCCGCTTTATCACCCGCTGGCGTGGAGGTGCCGTGCGCGTTGACATAGCCGATCTGCTCTGGCGTAAGCTGAGCATCGCGCAATGCGTTGATCATTGCCGCCGCGGCGCCTGATCCATCTTCTGGTGGTGAAGTCATGTGGTAGGCATCGCTGCTCATACCAAAACCTACGATTTCCGCGTAGATTTTCGCACCACGTTTCTTCGCATGTTCATACTCTTCGAGTACCACAATGCCAGCGCCGTCACCCAGCACAAAACCGTCACGAATCTTTATCCCACGGGCGGCTGGCCGCTTGCGGGTTTTCATTACGGGTTGAGAGAGCACGTGCTGCACCAAAGCCACCGACGCCTAATGGCGTACTGGCTTTCTCTGTGCCACCCGCCAGCATCACATCAGCATCGTTATAGGCGATGATACGTGCGGCATGACCGATGTTATGCACACCAGAGGTACAGGCTGTCGCGATAGAGATGCTTGGACCTTTCAGGCCATACATGATGCTGAGATGACCCGCCACCATGTTAACGATGGTTGAAGGCACAAAAAATGGGCTGATTTTGCGCGGGCCGCCGTTGACCAGTGAAGTATGATCTCTTCAATCAGACCTAAACCACCGATGCCGGAGCCAATTGCTGCGCCCATACGGCTTGCATTTTCGTCGGTAACAACCAGACCACTGTCCTGCATGGCCTGCATACCGGCCACAATGCCGTACTGGATGAAGGCATCCATCTTGCGCTGATCTTTGCGCGAGATGTAGTCATCACAATTAAAATCTCTTACCAGACCTGCAAAACGTGTTGCATAAGCACTGGTATCAAAATGGTCGAATCAGGGTAATGCCGCTCTGACCGGCAAGGAGAGCACTCCAGGTAGACTCTACGGTATTGCCGACAGGAGACAACATGCCAAGACCAGTCACAACTACACGACGCTTAGACACGTTCGTCCTCCAGGGAGGGGAAATAGGGAACTATGTGGGACAAACAAAAAAAATCAGGCGGTCGAGCGACCGCCTGAAGATATTCATTAGCCTTTATGGCTATTGATATAGTCGATCGCTGCCTGAACGGTAGTGATTTTCTCAGCTTCTTCGTCTGGAATCTCAGTATCAAACTCTTCTTCCAGAGCCATCACCAGCTCAACGGTATCAAGAGAATCGGCACCCAGGTCTTCTACGAAAGATGCAGAGTTGGTGACTTCTTCCTCTTTCACACCCAGCTGCTCACTGATGATTTTCTTAACGCGTTGTTCGATATCGCTCATACTATTTAATTTCCTATCAAACTCGCTTTCGCGATGGTTTTCGTAGTGTATAAAATGGTGAAAAAGATGCAACAAAATCCCGGCTGGTCGAACCACGATTTTGCGTTATTTTGCGGTTCTAACCGCAAATAAAGCAAATCATTTCGTGATTTATCAGACCATGTACATTCCGCCGTTGACGTGCAGCGTTTCACCTGTGATGTAGGCTGCTTCGTCAGAGGCTAAAAATGCCACAGCATTGGCGATTTCCTGAGCATCGCCTAAGCGACCCGCAGGAACTTCCGCCAAAATACCGGAACGTTGATCTTCGTTCAGTGCCCGCGTCATGTCAGTCTCAATAAAGCCTGGAGCCACGACGTTGACGGTAATGCCACGTGACGCGATTTCGCGCGCCAGTGATTTGCTAAAGCCAATCAAACCCGCTTTTGCTGCCGCATAGTTTGCCTGGCCCGCATTACCCATAGTTCCAACAACGGAACCAATGGTGATGATACGGCCCACGCGCTTTTTCATCATGGCACGCAGGACCGCCTTGGAAAGGCGGAATACCGATGTGAGGTTGGTATCCAGGATATCCTCCCACTCATCGTCCTTCATGCGCATGAGAAGATTATCACGCGTAATGCCTGCATTATTGACTAAAATATCCACTTCGCCAAATTCAGCACGAATATTCTCTAAAACAGTGCTGATTGAGTCAGCGTCAGTCACATTCAGTAACAGGCCTTTGCCCTTGTCGCCAAGGTAAGCACTGATGGCGTCGGCGCCACTCTGGCTGGTTGCAGTTCCTACCACTTTAGCACCGCGTGCCGCCAGTGTTTCTGCAATCGCACCGACCAATGCCGCGACTCGCGCCGGTAACCAGCGCAACTTTACCTTCAAAGCTCATGATTTTCCTCTTATTCCTTACCGAGTGCAGCCGTCAGGGATGCAGTATCGTTAACGGCAGCCGCTGTCAGGCTATCGACAATACGTTTCGTCAGTCCGGTCAGGACTTTACCTGGCCCCATCTCCAGGAGCTGCGTCACGCCCTGTGCTGCCATCGCTTCCACGCTCTCGGTCCAGCGAACCGGGCTGTAGAGCTGACGGACCAGCGCATGGCGGATGGCCGCAGCGTCGGTTTCAGCTTTCACATCGACGTTGTTGATCACCGGTACCGCAGGCGCGTTAAAGGTGATGCTCTCCAGCGCCACCGCCAGTTTTATCGGCCGCAGGCTTCATCAGTGCGCAGTGAGAAGGAACGCTGACCGGCAGTGGCAAGGCACGCTTAGCGCCCGCTGCTTTACAGGCGGCACCCGCACGTTCAACGGCTTCTTTGTTACCCGCAATTAACCACCTGGCCCGGCGAGTTAAAGTTAACCGGTGAGACAACCTGACCCTGCGCGCTCTCTTCACAGGCTTTGCGGATAGCCGCGTCATCCAGGCCAATAATCGCCTGCATCGCGCCAGTGCCTTCAGGCACCGCTTCCTGCATCAGTTTGCCGCGCAGTTCAACCAGCTTCACTGCATCCGCAAAGTTAAGCACACCCGCGCAAACCAGCGCTGATATTCACCCAGGCTGTGACCAGCCATCAGGGCTGGCTGTTCACCGCCCTGCTGCTGCCAGACACGGTAGATTGCCACGGAGGCGGCTAACAGTGCAGGCTGAGTCTGCCAGGTTTTGTTCAGCTCTTCAGCCGGACCCTGACTTACTAATTGCCACAGATCATATCCCAGCGCGTCAGAGGCTTCACGGAAGGTCTCTTCTACCAGCGGATACGTTTGCCGCTAATTCAGTCAGCATGCCCACGGTCTGTGAACCCTGACCGGGGAAAACAAATGCAAATGGCGTCATTTTTCGTTCCTGTCAATCAAAAGCGAACCAGCGCAGAACCCCAGGTGAATCCACCACCAAAGGCTTCCAGCAGAATAAGGTGTCCGGGTTTGATGCGGCCATCACGGACCGCTTCATCCAGTGCGCTTGGCACCGATGCGGCAGAGGTATTGCCATGACGATCCAGTGTGACGACCACTTTATCCATGGTCATGCCGAGTTTTTTCGCGGTGGCGCTGATAATGCGCAGGTTCGCCTGATGCGGCACCAGCCAGTCCAGCATTTCACGATCGAGATTATTGGCCTGCAGCGTTTCATCAACGATGTGAGCCAGCTCGGTGACGGCAACCTTGAAGACTTCGTTGCCTGACATGGTGACATAAGCGGGCTGATCCTGATGCGCACGATCCTGATAAGGCAGCGTCAGCAGCTGTGAATAGCGACCATCAGCATGAAGATGGGTAGAGATGATCCCCTGCTCTTCGCTCTGACCCAGCACGACCGCGCCTGCACCATCGCCAAACAGGATGATGGTGCCGCGATCTTCCGGATCAAGTGCGCGTGCCAGGACATCAGCACAATCACCAGAGCATGCTTCACCGCGCCATTTTTGATGTATTGATCGGCCACGCTCAGTGCATAGGTGAAACCTGCACAGGCGGCAGCGAGGTCAAACGCCGCGCAAGTCTTTGATTTCCAGCATTTGCTGGATCATGCAGGCAGAACTGGGGGAAGGCATGGCTGGAAGAGGTTGTGGCGACAATAATCAGCCCAACATCGTTCGCTTCAATGCCTGCCATTTCAAGGGCGCGTTGCGCCGCGCTGAATCCAATGGTGGCGACGGTTTCGTCAGGCGCAGCAATACGACGCTCGCGGATGCCGGTACGGGTAACAATCCACTCGTCCGACGTCTCCACCATTTTTTCCAGATCGGCATTGGTGCGGATCTGGCTTGCAGATAACTGCCCGTACCGATAATTTTGGTATACATCTAGGCTTTGTCACTCCTGGCTAATACAGCATCAAGGCGCGCAGCAATTCGCTCGGGAATTTGCTGCCTCACCGCCTGCTCTGCCTGTTCTATCGCCACAGCGAAGGCGTATTGATTTGCCGCACCGTGACTCTTGATCACTGTTCCGCGCAATCCTAACAGACAAGCGCCATTGTACTGGTCAGGGTGGAGAATGCCCGAAGCGCTTCGTCAGACGTTTCTGAATCCAGCGCCCCAGCAACTGAAGCCACCATGACCGTTTTTTACCTTCCCCTGATGACTTCAGCAGAGAAAGAAACATTCTTACCACGCCTTCCATAGTCTTCAGCGTGACGTTTCCGACAAAACCGTCACAGACCATCACATCCGTTTACCGTTGAGCAGTTCGTTACCTTCAGGTAACCAATATAGTTGATTTGCGGTGATTCTCGCAGCCACTGCCGCGGCGTCGCGGATCGTTTCCAGCCCTTTGGTCTCTTCATGACCAATATTGAGCAACGCGACACGGGGCCGTGCAATACCAAGCACATGCTCAGCCATTACCCGACCCATTACAGCAAACTGCACCAGCATCGCACTGTCTGAGCCCACATTTGCGCCGAGAATCCTAGCACCACGGTTTTTACCCTGTTGCTGGTGCGGTAAAACGGACATCAGCGCCGGACGTTTAATGCCATCCAGCGGTTTTAATAAGAGTGTCGACAGCCCCATCAGCGCACCGGTATTCCCGGCGCTGATGCAGGCCTGCGCACGTCCCTCTTTAACCATCTCCAGTGCCACACGCATTGAGCTGCCGCGACTGTGCGGATGGCCTGAGCGGGGCCGCGCATCACTTGCAATAAACCGATTCGGCAGGGATGACCTGCAAACGCCCCATCAGGGAGGAATCCGCTTTGGCAAGCAATGGCATGAGAGTGTCGGGGTGTCCGACCAGAAGAAGGGAATAGTTCCGAATGAGAGGCCAGTGCCTGCAATGCTGCAGGCACTGTCACGCAGGGACCGAAGTCCCCGCCCATGGCATCAATCGCCAGGGTCAAACGTGTCAAGGTATCGCCTTGGCTAGGCAAGGAACTTACTTAACGATAACCTTGCGACCGCGGTAGTAACCGTCCGCAGTGATGTGGTGACGCAGATGAGTTTCGCCAGAAACTTTATCTACTGACAGAGCAGCAGTGGTCAGCGCATCGTGTGAACGACGCATACCACGCTTAGAACGGGTGGGTTTATTCTGTTGTACGGCCATGGACCTTACTCCTATTACTTACGCTTTAAACTGGCTAATACGGCAAATGGATTTGGTTTCTCCACCTCTGCAGGCAGTTTACCAAAGACCATGTCCGCCTCGGACACTTCACAGTGTTCAGAATCGTGCACCGGAACGACCGGCAGCGCGAGAATAATTTCATCCTCGACAACCGCCAGCAGATCGACTCTCACCAAACCGTTGACATCGACCGGCTCGTACGCTTCCGGCAATGCCTCGGCCTGCTCTTCAGAAGAGACAGGGCTGAAGCAGTAACTCACTTTTACGTGATGAGGAAAGGTCTGGTTGCAGCGCTGGCAACGCAACGTCACTTGTACTTCAGCAGTACCGTCAGTACTGCCAGACGTTGGTTATCAACCGCAAACGACATGGCACAATCCACATCACTGTCCACACTAACGACCGACTCGGCCACACGCGCCACCTGTACAGATGTGTAGACACCCTGATAATCAAGGCGCTTCTGAGCAGTGCGGACAGGGTCCAGCGTTAGGGGTAATTTTACCTTTTGCATAGGGCGCGCATATTAACTTTGTAATGTCATAGAGTCAAAGAAAAAGGCCGTTAAACAGCATCTTTCAACCACTATTCGCATCCAGTGCGGCGCACAGTTTAAAATGACTGTCACCAATTCGCTATCACTATTGAAAAAAAAATGACGCCATCGATTCTTTAGCTTCAACCTCGCCCTTTCGGCAGGCATTACTGCATAAACTGGGCCTGCCTTTTATTACCGCCGCGCCTGAGGTTGATGAGTCACCTCAGCCCGATGAAACCGCTGAAGTGCTGGTGACCCGTCTTGCCGTGGCTAAAGCGCAGGCGCTGGCAAAAACGTATCCCAGCCACTGGATAATCGGCTCCGACCAGGTTTGCGTGCTGGATGGCGCAATCGCCGGTAAGCCTCACACGGCTAGAGAATGCGCGGGCCGCAACTGCGTGCCGCCAGCGGAAAAGCCATTACCTTTTATACCGGTCTGGCGCTATTTCATCCGGCCAGTGGCACGCTGCTGCACTGCCTGTGAGCCCTTCTGTGGTTTCATTTTCCGCAAGTTAACTGACGCTGAAATCAGCGGCTATGTGGAAGGATCAGCCCGCTTCAGTTGTGCGTGGCAGTTGTAAAAGTGAAAGGTCTGGGGATTTGTCTGTTTGAATCGGCTGGAGGGACGCGAATCCCAATACGCTGGTCCTGGCTGCCGTTGATCGCGCTCAATGAGATGTTGCAGGCAGGCAGCATCAATCCTTAACGAACTGATGCCGGAGAAGATTACGCTTTCAGTTGACGCAGCTTAGCGGCATTGCTTCGGCCATCATCTCTGTGTGCGCATTTCGACCCGCATGCACTTCGCCGGTGCAGGGATGCGTAAGGTCAGCGCGCCGGGCAGTGCGAGTTCACTGACGACAGGCTTGTTTAACAACACCGGTTGCCCGCCAGCTGACTGTCAAACTCACGTCTCCGTAGCGATCGTCGAAGGCAATGGGATGCCGGCATGCAGCGTATGGACGCGAATCTGATGCGTACGACCGTGAACCGGGCCGCTTTCACACAGCGGGCAAACTCGAACCGCTCTTCTACTTTAAAGCGGGTTTCTGAGGCTTTGCCTTCGCGCTGACGCGCACCGACGCGCTCACCGCTCTGCAGGATGTTTTTCAGTAGCGGCGCCTGAACCACCTTCAGGTGTGACGGCCAGTTGCCGCGCACGCACAAGGCCCAAAATCTTTCTGCATTCTCCTTTCACGCAGTTGTCTCTGAAGGGAACGCAAGGCGCCGAACGTGCTTTATTTAGCGACCACAAGAAAAATATCCGGAGGTGTCCACGTCCAGGCTATGGCACCAGCCTCCAAAAGCGTCCGTAAGTTCCGGTCGCGAGGGTCCGTAACCTCAACTCCCCCGTAAGCTGAGACCTCCCGCTACCCGCCATGCACTCCTGTGCCGGAGGCTTGGTCATCACCAGCAGCGATCATCTCAAAAGGGAGGGCAGCGGCCAGGACGCCACTTTCGACAGTTTGGGGGAAACGGCATTCAATCGCGTTCCGCTACCGACCGGCGGAATGCGCACCTCATCGCCCTCCTCACACTTATAATCTGGCTTACGCGCTTTTATTCACCCGCACCTCTCCTTTGCGAACGATGCGATAAATCATGCTTTTGGGGCAACACCCCGTGAGCTGGTGCGCAAAAAGTTATCAATGCGTTGTCCGGCTTTTCAGCGTGATGTCGACAAAATGACGCGGATTCTCTTTTCATGGCGGCGATCTAAATAGGTCCCCTGAGAGCGCCACCCCTTTTTCTGGTGCTTAACTCTGGAGTTGTGTACGGCAGGTCGCCTCTCTGCTGGCTTTTCAGCAAAGCGCTGTTTTGTCCGACACATAGCGTTTAAATGTAAAGAAACTTCACAAGCTGCTAAAGTCCCTGCATATGAAGGTTAGCAATGGAATAATGCTTGAGTTTCTTACCTGAACCATTTCAAGGGAAGAAAAAGCGAAATTGCATTTTGGCCGGATTGAGCAGCCACGCAGCATGCGTAAGACGTAATGCAAATAGGCACTTAGCCGGGCTGCGGGTTGCGGCCTGGACAACAGTATGGGATGCACGGGTTTCTTATTCTCTCAGGCATTTCCACTATCTGTGCTGTTTCCCTTAGGAAAACAGCCACCGACGTATTTGCGCCCTGCGCGTCGACAGCCGTGAGCTTGACGACCTTGCACTAAAGTCACGGGCCCTCGGTTGATACTAGTCCAGGGTAACTATGCCCGCACTGATATCATCATGAAAGAATACGAGTAAGTCACGATGAAAAGAATGTAATAAAGCAAATCAGCAGGAAGTTTGCGCGTTGCCTCTGGGTTGAACGGTCAGGCGTCTGTCCGATCTGGATATTGAAAGTCCTGGACACTGGAGGCACGAAAAAAAGCCAACATTTAGCAAAGTAAATCACTCGCATGAACCCAGCCTTGAGCTGCGTTTTGATTACGGCGCAGAGCGTCACGTTTTCCGCCGTTTAAAGAAATCTCCCGAAACTTCCCTCCAGCTATAACGCGCATGTGCGTTCCGAATATTAAAGACGTGCTGCGTGAAGGTCAGAAGTCATTGTCATCGATAAAGAGAACGCGCAATAAAACGGGCTCAGTCGGCTGACCACATTGCTTTATCTCTCTGGCGGGCAGCTATCTGTACTGATGCCGAACAACCCACGTGCAGGCGGTATCTCTCGCCGTATCGAAGGTGACGATCCGACCGAGCTGAAAGAAGCCCTTCGGGCGGAACTGCCGAAGGCATGGGCTGATTGTCCGACTGCGGGCGTCGTCAGCAGTCCGAATGCTGCAGTGGGATTTAAGCTTCCGTCTAAAACAGCTTGGAAGCGATCCGAAAGCCGCTGAAAACGCGCCCTGCTCCGTTCCTGATCCACAGAAAGTAACGTGATTGTGCGTGCCTTCCGCGATATCATGCGTCAGACATCGGTGAAATCCGTATCGATAACCGAAAAGTACTGGAACTGGCGCGTCAGCATATCGCTGCGTGGGCGTCCGGACTTCAGCAGCAAAGTAAGCTCTACACCGTTGAAATCCCGCTGTCACTCTATCAGATCGAGATCGGCAAACGATCCGCTTTCCAGCGTGAAGTCCCCTGCCTTCCGG